>PVHP010046335.1:0-13329 GCA_004024765.1 Zapus hudsonius | reverse complement strand
AGAGAGAGAGAGAGAGAGAGAGAGAGAGAGAGACCAGGGCCACCACCTTGTGGGTCTGGCTTATGTGGGACCTGGTGAATTGAACCCAGGGCCTTAGGCACTGGAGGCAAGTGCCTTAACCGCTGAGCCATCTCCCCAGCCCAGCACAATAATTTTTAATATTGTGCTTGCCCTCTATTATACTCCTGAGGTTGAGTGTTCGACTCTTCTGTGGAATATCTCCCATTGTATCCTCTGTAAGTTTGGCTTTGTGTTCATATAACCATGGAGCTGGCTTTTATCATGGAACACTTTCAATTCTTTATCTATTATGAGGGATAGCTTTACTAGACACAGCAGTCTAGGTTGCAAGCCACAATTTTTTAGGCATAGAAGAGCATTGTTCCAAATCTTCTGAAGTTCATGGTTTCTAATGAGAAGTCTGAGGTAAGTCTGATTGCTTTGCCTTTTAAGTAATGAATTGTTTCTCTCTTGCTGCCTTGAGTACTCTCTAATTTCTATGTTTAGTATTTTAACTAAGATATGTCTTGGAGAGTTCCTTTTGGTCTTGACTATTTGGAGTACTGTTGGCCTCTTGTTTCTGGACTGGACTTTCTCTTGTAATATTAGGAAAAAATTTTTTGAAAATATTTTCTCTTCCTGGTCTGGGTTTCTTTTCCCTCTGGATCCACATAATCCTGATATTGGTCTTTTTAGGGTATCCCCCAGATACTTCATATTTTGTTCACATGATTTTTTGAATTTATTGAAGGTTATAGAATCCCTATTAATTTCTTCTGTCTTGTCTTTGAGGTCTAAGAACCTGTCCTCCAGGTTATTAACTGTGGGACTGAGGGATTCAAAGAAGGCTTTTAAAACCTCTGATTTTTGGTTTCTGTTATATTTTTGTTCAAAGTCTCTATTTCTTTGTTGAGTTCCAATTTTTAATCTAGTTTCCCAGTTTTTGTTCTTAACTTTTGTTCAGTCCTCATCAAACTTATTCAGCTGATTATCAAACACCTTGTGTAGTTGTTTCACCTTCAATTCACTTAATGGGTTTGTAAAGTTTTCTCAATTAAGTTCAACCTGATGTCTATGCTTGTCTTGTTGAGTTTCATCTCATTTACATCTTTTTTTTTTTTTTTTTACTGCTTCCATCTCAACCATCATCCTGGTCATGATCTCATTGCAGTTATGACCTGAAGTTATTTTATTCTCATTTTGGGATTGTGGTTCTGTTCTCTCCCCAGCATTCTTATTGGTATCTTCCATTGTGGGACTAGGAGTCCTAGGTCAGGGACTCTCAGTTTGAAGTGCTGTGTTTTTTTTTTTTTTTAATGTTGGTTTCTGCCCATTTCTGGATAAAGGTCTAGTTTTCTTAATGCAGGAGCCAATATAGGTTCTTGTTGGGTATTCAGTGAGTGCTCTATTCTGGGTACCAGTTGGGTTTGGGTTTTTGTTGTAACCACAGATGTGTGAGATGTGGAGTTTACGGGTGTGCCAGTGGTTCTGGGCTGGTTTCTGGTATGTAATGTGGTATGGAGGTCAGAGATTTTCTCTGTCTGTAGGCCTCACTGTGTCTTCCTACTGAAGCTCAGGGGTATTTCAGAGCATACCTACTAGCTCTTTTTTCCCTTCTGTATCCCAGCTGGGTGGGTTGTAGAGATCATTCTGTTACCCCCTGGCAGTTGTCTACCAGATAACTATTGCTCTCTATTTAGAATTTGAATGAGACATCCTTGGGGTGCTGAAAGATGGGTGTGGAGTGTGTAGGAGGTTTGTCAGTTTATAAAATCTTATTCCTTTAGTTGAGGTTTAAAGTGGGAAAAGTTGGTGGCTGATTTGAGACTGGTCTCAAATATCCTCTCTTTTCTGACAGCTCTCTGTTCACTGTATCTTACATAAAATAGGAGGGTAGGAAGGGTTGTCAGAGGTCACTCTTTCGAACTGCATTATTTTAAAGATGAGACAGAAGTGCCAAAGAAATTTAGACATCTGGCATAGCAGTGCTATTCTGGCCCTTCCAATAAACATTCACTGTTCTTTTTGATGGTAAATAAAAATAGTACTCCAGAAAGTCTCCAGTCCCAGGGAGATGATTCAGTGTGGGAATCTGTGGTTGTCACCCACACATATCTTCTGAAACAGAGCCAGACCCATGAGTGGGTAGACAGGCTCACTAGGCAATCTCTCCCAACCAAAACATGTCCCCACACATACGCTTTTTGGAAAATGAGTTTTTCTGGGTTCTGAAGGCTTTAGTCTGTCTCTCAGTTCCCTATTAAAATGCACATAATCTTGGGAAGGAAATCACTTTAAGTCACTTCAATCTTAATTGTAAACATTCAGATCCTTTTCTTTGACAGAAGTGCTTCCCTGATATGCTTTTTTAATAAATGAAGGGAACCAGGAGGAAGAGTCCTGAAATGAGATGTCTCATTCTTCAAATCAATCTATGAGTCAGATGGACTTTAAACCTCGCTGCTTTTCAAAGGCAGCAAATCTGAACACCATCTGAAGGAAACAAAACCCTGGAACAGTTTGATCTCAATCATGCAAAATGTGGGTAAAATCCCTAAGTTTCCTCCTTAGTTGCGGGTCCATGGGTTAGTGGGGAAGTTGCAGCATGCATCAACTCCCTGTTCATCCAAGGAGCTGGGTGAGCAAAGGCTTGGAATAGCTGTGAGCCGACGAGAGATGAGACTCTCAGGAAAATGTGGCAGTGGGCAGTTTTTGTTTATCATATAGATAGCAGTTGTTTATATAGAGAAAAGGGCAGAGGTAGAAGCATAGACAGCAAGGGGATTGGTAGGGGCAAGATCTGTGGACATCTCATGAGTTTGATTGGTAGGGGCCAGTACCCTTTGGATACCTATTTTGCACAGATAAATTGAGGGGCCTACTTGACTCTATATACATGTATACAGACATGTATAGAATGGTGATATCAGCAGAGGAAATGTAGCCTTATTGTTTAGGTTTGTTTTTGTAGCTGGGCTAAGTTTAGGCCTTGAATTGCCTGCTTATCTCACGACACAGCTGTGGCCTGCCCAGGGACTGGAGTGTCCAGGATTCCCTAAGATTTATAGGGGTCCTCAGACTTTGCCTCAACTACCTTATCAGAAGGAGACAGTCCCAGAAGCCAGCCAGACTCAGCAAAAACCTACATCCTCCATGCCCCCTTAGCAGGATACCACAATTAGTCTTATTTTACAACTGCTAATGATTCCACAGAGTTGGGGGGGGGCAGGGGCTGACAGAAGCTCTGGAACTGAAAGTTAAGTGAACAAATCTAAATTCATTCTTTACCACTACTATTATCATTATAATTATTATTGTAATTATTATCACATGTGTGTGTAGAGTGTGTGTGTGTGTGTGTGGTGTGTGTGATGTATGGTGTATGCACATGTGTGTAAACATGCCTGTACCTCATACACATTCATGTGGAGGCCAAAGGAGAATGTCTGGTATTCTCTTATTGATCATTTGCATATTTCTTTCACTGAGATTGGGTCTTTTCCTCAACCAGGAGCTGCTATCCATCAGAAAGCACCAGTGATTCTTCTATTTCCATCCTGTGTACTGGGGTTACAGACATGCACGGCCACAGCTATTTCTTTATGTGGGTTTTAGGGTGTTGCACTGGGTATTTCTGGTTCTGGAGGCCCTCATGCTTGAGTGGCAAGCACTCTTAGGCACTGAACTGTTTCCCTAGCTCCCAACACTCTTAATTTTATTTGAAGTCTTTACATTTCACCAATTTCATAACCTTAACATTTCTGGAGATGTTTGTAATGGTTGGTGGTGTCTTACAGTCACTGGAAGCTAGGCCATCATTGTCATGTAGTTATTATCTAAATAGGCACCAGCTTGACCATAATGTTCATTTTCTTAACACATAACTGTTATGAAACACACACTACATTGAACTAATGCAAAGAAGCAGAAATACACAGTAATTGGGTGTAAATTAGTGAAACATACTTGTCATTGAAGAAATGATGACAAATTCAGATTTCCTTTCAATTCAGTTGCCAAGTGTTTTATGACCTCCAGGAGAAAGGTTTCCAAATGTAGACAGTACTCTGTTCCATTTTTGTCATTCATATTTTTACAATAGCTTGTCTATAACTTATCCAACAAAAGCATATCAGCATGAGCCCTTGTAGAATGAGAGTCAGCAGCTTGGAAGAAAATCTCTGCAATTACAGTGGAACACCATTTTCAGAAATGATGTATCACCAGAGCTCTCACCCACATACACCCCATATGACCTTGTGGTATAGATATAAAACCAAAACATGTACCTGGAAGTTCTGTGAAAAAAATGGCTCAAAAGATTTGGACAATAAATTGGAAAACTTCTTAGGAATTGAATCAATTTACTCCATGCATATTTCTCTTTTTATGTATGAATAGTCATGAAACATGATTAAAATCTATGTTAAAAATCAATCTAAATGTACTTTTAAAATTATCCAGACAGCTTTCTAAATAATTATAAGATATTATATCATAATTTAATTTCAAGTATTTTTCTTTCTTGATGTTATAGGAAGATGCATGTTATAGTTGATGATGTCTAATACTCAATGTCAATTTATCCATAGCCTGAAAAATAATCCAGATCTTCTGACTGTCTTCTGACCTCACACTATGTCCCTCACATAGACTACACTGAGTGAATAGAAGAAAGTTGAAGAGAAGAGAAGAGAAGCAATAATGATTTAATAATGTACCCGGAGAGATTATCAGGTAGTGGCAATATCCATCAAACAAGAAAGCCATCCCTTGACTAGAATTTCATGCTGTTTTGAAATTTATAATTCAAAATTGTTATTTTTTACCTTGCTCTTTGAATTTCTCCTGAAAATTTATCAGAGACATGACCTTGAATGACTTTGATTTGCTGTTTAGAGTAGAGCATAATTACCTGTGATGATTTTTAATCATATCTATAAAGACTCTATGGGAGGCAAATATAGTTATTCAGTTAACCTTTTAACTAGTTTGGTTGTTTTCAAGCAGGGGCAAATCAGATAAACTGTAAAGGGCAAAGTGTCAGAGAAGAAGAAGTTAATCAGAGGCTGGGGTGTCAGACGCTATGAGGCACAGCCTGCCAGCCCCTCTACAGCTTGGGCTCCACTTTAGGCCATGTCTAAATGGGACTAAGTTTTTGTGGTTGGTTTGGCGAGATTCAAAGACTGGAGTGTCTGGAAAAACATTAAATGGAGAGGGAGATGCCAGGAGCTTAATCTTATACAAAGAAGAAATTGTATAATCCCCTTAGATAAGTCTGCTCCAGAGACACTTGGGCAATTATCTGTAGTTCAATGAGGCTGAATTTGAATATTCTATCCTTTCCAAAAGGAAAACAATGATACTGATTGTGCAAGAACTATGGATACTCTACATGATTGCACTAGATCTCCTTTAACAATCTTGCAAACAATGTGTTATGGTTAACCACCATTTTTAACTTGACTGGACTTGGAATCACTGAGGAGACACACATCTGGGTGTTTCCAGAGAGGTTTAACTGAGGAAGGAAGACACACCATAAAAGTGGGTGTCACATTGGAAACAAACCTCTAGGCATGCCTGTGAGGGAGTTTCTACGTTAGCTTAATCAAGGTGGGAGGACCCACCTTGAATATGAGCAGCATCATAGCACCCTTCCAAGGAAAGGTTGGGCGCCCAGAATGGAATAAAAAGGAGAAAGTTAGCTGAGTACTGGCATTCATTTCTCACTACTTGCTGACTATGGATGCAAAGTGATGAGCCACCTCTTCCTTTAGCTGTCACAGTCAAAGCTTCACTCACCACCACACTGTCCCTGCCATGATGGGTTGTAGTCTCCTCAAATCATGAACTAAAATGAACCCTTCTTTTTTAAAATGTCCTCCCACCACTCTCCCTTTAGCTCCCCTCAAATTTTCTTCCACTGAATCCCTTCTTCTTTCCAACTAGTTTCTCTTCTACTTTGATGCCCTATTTTTTCCTCCGATTATGC
The DNA here is from genome assembly GCA_004024765.1 of Zapus hudsonius. Classification (NCBI taxonomy): domain Eukaryota; kingdom Metazoa; phylum Chordata; class Mammalia; order Rodentia; family Dipodidae; genus Zapus; species Zapus hudsonius. The sequence continues at coordinate 7,334 of PVHP010046335.1, read as the reverse complement.
AGGTCTTATGTAGGTAGCATCAGCCACTGTGAAGTCATAAATGCCATGGTCACTTTGTGCCTGGAAGACAATATTGTAAGCACTTCCCCCTTCCTTTGGCTCTTACTTTCTTTCTGCCACATCTTCTGCAATGGTCCCAGAGCCTTGGAAGTTGTGATAGAGATTTATCATCTAGTGCTAAATACTTCACTGTCACTTTGCAACACTTTGGTGAGTTGTGAGTCACCCCAAAGCTTCTTTAACCAAAAGTGAGAGTAGTATTAATATATAGACATAAACATCAGTATTTAGAGGACACTTTGATGGGCATAATATATCCATTTGGCAGACAACAATAGTAGTTTTCTCTGCTAGGGATATGACCTCCTTAGCCATAGGCTTTAAAAAATTTTATCTTTATTATCCATAATTAGATAAACTGATTGAGCAAATAATGAGTTGGTATCCCCATTTCCCCAATTTCCCTCTTCCCTATCCTGTCCCCAGTCAGCTGGGTATCCTCCTCTGTGGGCAGTCTGGATCAGTCCATGGGATAGGGGGTTATGGATAGCCTAGGAGTCAACCCAGTTCCACCACCCTATGTATGTTGTTACTGAGGGGGGCAATGTCTCTAGTAGTTCTCTCCCAGCATGGCTCTTACAATTTTACCACCCCCTCTTCCGCTCAGTTCCCTGAGTCATAGTGGGTAAGTATTAAAGCTGCTTTATGGTTGAGGTCTTAGGGGTCTCTGTACTTCTTCTGTAGGTTGCGTTGAAGATCATTGATGTCTTTCTAGCTGGTTTATCCTGGGTTGACTGATTGGCTGTGGATATAGGTCTCTTGCTTATCCCACCATGCTCTGCAGAGTTCCATGTGGAGCCTCCACGGTAGGTCTGGGGTGGCTTAGGTTTTCAGTATCAGGCAGGAATCTCCTCCCTTGGAGCAGGCTTCAAGTTTAATCACAGAGCAATGAGTTTTCCCCATAACAGACATGCCACTATTGCACCAGTTGATATATTTGTCTTGGCTGGCCAGACATAAAGCTTGCAGTATCCACTGCTGGTGAACACCTTTGATGATTTTTCTCTCCCAACAGGCAGCATGGGTTTCTCCAGCATGCACAAAACTAATCAACAGGAAGGAGGCTTACAGCTCAGCTCCAGCTTAATTTCTCAGTGACCTGCAGCCCAAGCATGTGGAGTCTTCCCAACAGTCATTCTTTCATTAAGTTGCTTTTCTCAAGCATTTTTATTACAACAATGAGGAAAGTAACTAACAGAATGTTTTTTTGTTTTGTTTTTTAAAATTGATTTTTACCTGACAGAAACTGAAGCTCAAATGAAGTAAGTTACCCTTGGTGTCACAGCATGAGTGGTTGAACTGTGCTGGTATATGAAAACTCTGCTAGATGTAAAAACCTGTTTCCTATTTAAAAGGCTTTATTTTGAAGTAGCAAGAAAGACACATGGATGTTATGTCAGAAAATCCAGAAATGAATATCAAAATTTTGCCTTTAACTGGAATTTAAAGATTTTAAGGGGAGTCATTGCTTGTATATATTATATTAATATTTTATATAAAATAACCACGGGCTATTATGTATGTAACACAATGGCTAAAATTAACAAACAATCAGAAAATATCAAGTACTGGCAAAGACTTGGAGTAATTGGCACTCTCATACACTGTTGGTGGGAACACAAATTGTTCAAACTTCTTTTAAAAATTGTTTGGCAGTATTACAAAGCTATATTTCAATCCCTGATGTAGCTACAATAGAAATGTGTGTATCCACCACTAAACAACATAGAAAAGCATGTTGATAAGCTACAGTATTAGAAACAGGCACAAATGAATGCAACCAAATGGTAATTACCAAAATTACAAAAGGATAAATAGGTTTGTGCATGCTTCCCCAACAGGATGCTAATGTTACTACTTTATACAACAGTATGGATAAATCTCACAAACAAGACACACAACAGAAGAAAGACAAGAAGAGTTTTTTTTTTTTTTTTTTTAATATGATCCCACTTGGTTCAAAACCAAGCAAAGCAAATCCACAATGTTAAAAAGTGTGATAGTGATTAACCTTGAGGTGAGGATAGGGGAAAAGGTAGTGACTAGGATAGGACACAAGAGGCTTTTAGACTTGTTCATATTATTCTGGAAGCTAATCATATGGGTGCCTCTTGCTTGTGACAACCAATAATTGTGTGGATTTAAGAGTTGGGTAGTTTCTGATATGAATGTTATTGAGCAGAATGCAATGTTTTAATGAAATCTTCCAATATAAACTGATCTGTAGACAGCATTATTATCAATGAGAAGGAAAGTAGAGAAGGGACTAATCCCAGCTCTGAAGCCAGACTCTAATTCTAGTGTCAGGTGAGAACTTGGGGAAAAGGATTTCTCAAAACAGAAAACAATCCGTTAATGCCACTTGGGGGCCAAGAAAGGGATTTCTGATCAGAGGTCTGAGTAGATACAAGGATGGAGCAAGAGGCCTGATAGGGTTCAAATGGATGCCCATCAGACTGCTTTTGACAGAATGTCTACATTCATCCTATGCTATACAGTCAGAATTTTACTAGGAAAGACAAATATTCATGTTTTGTGATATTTTCAAGAGATTTTTTTAAGTTCCAGAAAAGCTACAGCAACCCAGATAAGGAGTGGTCATTTTGATCATATTTATAAATTTGTAAGAGCTATTTAAGACAGACTTTCACTCTCTTGGAACATGCTATTTATCCCAGACTGACCTAGAATTCAGGGCAATCTGCCTTTCTTGCCCAGCCTTCCAAGTGCAAGGATTATAGGTGTGAATCACCATGTCACAGGTCATATAAGCTCCTTATTGTTAGAGAATTTATCTTATCTTATTCAATTTTTCATCCCTTGAACCTTAAACACGATCTGATACAGAGTAGACGTTCTTTACTAAGTATTTTTTGAGCAAGAAAGTAAATGAATAGATGAGGAAATGGATGAATAAATGGCAATAAAATAATTTTCCTTGAGAAATGTTCTGTTTTTAGAAATATTTGTGTGTGTGTGTGTGTGTGTGTGTGTGTGTGTGTGTGTGTGTGTGCCTGTGTGCGCATGTGTGCACAAGTGTGTGAAGGCCTTGGATATGTTTCCTCAGGTGCTGTCCATCTTTTTAAATATTTTATTTACTTATGAGAGAGAATGCTACAAAGTAACTCCAGACACATGTGCCACTTTGTGCATCTGGCTTTAGTGGGTACTGGGGAATCGAACCAGGGTCCTCAGGCTTTGCAGGAAAGCACCTTAACCACTGAGCCTGCTCTCCAGCCTGTGTCCATCTTTCGTGAGATAAGATCTTTCATTTGCCTGGATCTCACCAACTAAGCTAGAGTGGCTGGTCAGTAAGTCCCAGGGATCTGCTTGTTTCCACCTCCCAAACACTGGGATTGCAGGTGCATGGCACTATAGCTGATATATTATTTTAAAATATTTATTTTAATTTTTTAAAAATATTTTATTTATTTTAATGATATATTATTTTAATGTGGGTTCTGAGGCTTGTATTCAGGTCTTCAACTCAAAAGGCAAGCATTTTACTGACTGGGCTATCTCCCTCAGCTCCTGCCCTGAAAATCTTCATATGCTTCAACTGAATGAGAATCTTAGATTTTTGTGACTCTCTATTGTGTACATGTGGGAAAGATGTGCACTTCAACAACACACACATACATGCATATGCAACCAACATGTCTGCTCACACTGACAACTCATTCTATTGGAGGAAAACAAAATCAATCAAGAATGTTTCAACAGGAACAGTATTTTTGCTGTGCAGTTACTGATGAAATGTTTGAAGGGGCAGCTGTAGGTAATTTGAATTTGTGTTTCCAGATCACAGAAATCTGCAGTGACTTTTCAGAGAGCAACTGTTTTAGTCTCACACCTGAGCAATGCTTGCTCCAGTGTCATTTTAATATGGCTTCCTTACCAAGATCTGCCATAAAAGCCACCTGGTGTTGGGATCTGAGGCACATCATAGGCATGCCTTTCATTTGAGTGGATCTGAGCATGGCTACTGCTCACTGGGCAGGCATCTTCTGTGGAGTAGAAAGCAGGGGTCTGGCACTGTATACTTCTATGTGTTTACTGCTTGCTCAGAATTTAGCAGATTACTACATGGCTTCTCATTATCTCACAAATTTTGTGAGTTGGGAATATGTTCAAGACTTCTGCTCCATGCTCTTCACTGGGTCACGTGCCTGGGACTATAGCCATTTCAAGGTTTGCTGGCTTCAAAGCATACTCACAAGGTTGTTGGAAGGATTCCATTCTTCACAGGCTGTTGGGCAGAGTCAATTCATACTTTCTTGCCATGTTTGGCATCTGCAATTTACAACATGGCAGCTGCTACATCAAAGAGAAAGAGAACAAGAAGAACAGGCATGCATGAGAGAGAGAATGCAAATAAGATGTAAGTCACAACCTTTCATAACTTTATCCTTAAAGTGATAGTGTGTCACTCATTAGTCACTAGATCCAGCACTCCAGAAGGATTACACAAAGGCATGGATAGCAGGAATCAATATCTTAGGAGCCATTTTGGAAACTATCCCTGTAGGAGACTTCAATTTCAGTCAATTTTGACAGTAATTAGTAGCATGATACTGGCTATGTTACTTTGGTGTTTAGCCTTTCATTTTCTCATATGCAAAATGAGATTAAAGTGAATTGTGAATTGCCATTGGCATTCACAGGATGTTAATGCTTGTGTCCTTCTCCTACACTTGATTTGATGGACATAAGTATAGGCATTAAATATTCTTCATTACTTTGGTTGGCCTTTTTGGTTTCAAGCAGTATGGTCTTCCTCAAGGGTCTCACCACAGGGGAGTGGTCATCTATAGTTAATATCTGTCAGGTGCTTCTCCAGATGTCTTACCGCACAGGTCCATGGCCCCCTGTTAAATGAACCTCAGTCTCTCTGGCCAGCAGGAGACCTGGCTCCATCGAGGAAAGGTGAGCACGGCGGCTGGACAATCACACGCAACTGGGAGAAGTGTCCAAGCAGATCTCAAAACTTTATTTTCACATCCAACCTTATATACAATCTAGGGATGTGTTGCATTGCCTTATCTCTTACACAAAGGGGGCTCAGTAAACAGGAACACAGCTACGAAAACTCAGCCAGCAGGAGTAAAACCTATTAGCACTTGTAAACAGGATTTAGGGTTGTCAGCCATCCCCCCTGCCTCCTGGGGGGCACAGGTGTGCTAGGAACAAAGGCATGAGCTACCATGCTCTCATCCGGATGCATATTAAAGCTTAGCTCTCAGATATGCAGCCAGGCTGGGTCCTACATCTCACTCTTTTCTGTTTGCTTGTAAGCAGGAGAGTTTGGCCACACACTCTGGGACCACCTCATACTTGTCATAATTGTGGGTGAGTTTAGCTCTAAACAGAACCCCTCAGACCCCAGACCAAGGAGTGAGCCTCCAAAGTGGACCCCTCATATCCTGAGAGAAAATCACTGTTGGGGGAGACAATATTTGGGCCCTCAATGCCATGAGCTGTATCTCATTGACTTAAAAGCAATTAGCCTAGCCATGGAGACTGTATGAACCAAGATTGAGGAGGCATTATCCTGCTTTCTGAGCCCCTTTGCTGGTTTAAGTTCTGCTCGAACTTTTTAAAGGAATCTACATTAACTCCTGTATGATTAACAAAAGCATAATACAAAAGCACAATTTCTTTAGTCCCCCCTATCTTAGGAAATAATATAACATATAGTATAATATTTTTAGCCACCAAGGAATAACATAGAACATAGTATAATACTTTCTCACCCCCAAGAAATAACATAAAACATAGTATAATAATTTTTTAACAGTTGCTTGAAGGGAGTTTTGATTAGACTCTGTTAACGTCCATCTTTGCACCAGCAATCTCAGGGTAAAGGCCAGGGTAGCTGTTTCTTGTCCTTCTCAGCAGAGTGGGGGTAATGGCCTGCAGGGGTAGGGTGCCATTTAGCTGCAGCAGTGGCTTCTGTGGGGGCAGGGTGTCGTTCTAGCTGCACAGATTTGGGAGCAGCTTCTTTAAGTCCTTTGTAAAGATGACTGCACTCTGAACCTTTAGAAGACATGGGAGGCAGCTTGTATCCTCAAGAGTCCCCACATTCCTGTAAAGAAGCACAAATGTCTTGCTTTGCGGGTATCATCCGCAAGCGATTATTCATGTGGGGCAGGTCTCCCCAATGGCAAAGACATAGCCAAATCTTCTCCCAGGTCCTTGGCAACCTTGTGGGGGTCTCACTCCTAAACTTATATAATTCCCCCCTCTCTTGAGGATATTCCAATTGCTGTTGGGACACGGGGACGAAGAAATCTCTCTCTCTCTTGTCTATTTCCTGCTGAATAGGACACGAAGTTAAGGCAACTAGGGGTAACCCTCAGAGAGGGGAGGGTCCCTATCTAAGGCCCAAGAGAGAGACCCGTTAGCCATATTACACATTGCCAAGATTTTGTCCTGTCTCACATTGTGAGGCAGGAGGTAGGGTGACTCCCCCAGACGTGGGTAGTTTTACATATAGGGTGTCCAGTTCACCGTCAGGTTGCTCTCCACTGTGGAAACTCAGATCCATCCCCAGAATTGTTCACTGAATGGCATCATAGCATCTGATATGGTCTGAGATGGTTCCTGTATGGCTTGCAAAGCACAAGACATATATTGATAGTTATCAAGAGAAATAGATATAGCATTTTATTTCAATAACAGCACAAGTGTTACTATAGACAAACATAGTTTTGAAGCATTTTTAGCAATAAGTTCAAATATAGAGATCTAACCTGGAAGTCACCAGATCCAGAGCAATCTAGAAAGACAGTATCTATGTTTGAAAACATACCAATTATTAAGGAAGGTTTGGAAACTCAAAGTGTAGAGGCTGAAATAGTTTTCCTCAGATGTCTGAACTTGCATCCTGGAGTAGGGAATATATCTTAAAGAGTTAGTTTAAATACATAAAATGAGACAATTGTTGAAATATCTTAGATGGAGTCTCTGATTATCCACAATGAAGCAGAGTCCTATTAAATCAGAACAGCTGAATTCTAATATCAATCTGATTTTGAAAAAGAAAACATGTGACAACCAATGTTGTTAGCTTAACATTAGGCCTTAATTAACCTGATATATAGTAATGATTCTTATAAACATAAGACAATTATGCCTTATCCATGACAGAAATTATATAAAAGCTTAAGTTCCTTGAACCTATTTACCTAATAGGAGGATAGAAGCCACAATGGCTGAAATTAACCCTTAAGTTGCATAAGTCCAATGATGACCATTTGATAGCATTAGCATGA
>PVHP010046334.1:0-13325 GCA_004024765.1 Zapus hudsonius | reverse complement strand
CTCTGCCACAGCACTGCAAACAGCGGCAGGAAGGTGTGCCAAACACTGGCAAGGGGAAGCTGGCTTATAACCCCATAAGCCCACCCCCAACAACACAGCTTCATCGAGGTTGTAAAACCCAAACTGCCATCAGCTGAGGATCGATCTATCAGAACATATTCAATTGTTTGTGGGGGACACCTGTATCAAACCATGACAGACACTGTATACATTCTGGTTTGGGTTTGTTTTTAAAAGCAATTGTTCAGTTTCTCCACCTCTCTTGACAAAAGCAAGATACTATTTAAGCAAAATGAAATTAGCCACAACTTAAAGATATATTTTTTAAAATTAGCACAGTGAATTGAAAGCAAGATGCAATTTAAGCAAAATGAAATTAACCATGACTTAAAGATATGACTATATCTTTTAAGTTAGTGTAATGTATTATGACTATAACCTAAGCATTCAGGAAGCTGAGGTAGGAGAATAATTATGAGTTCAAGGCCAATCAGTCGAGTCTAGAGTGAGGCCTTGCCTTAAAAAATATATATGTTTACATATTTTAATTTACATGTTTTTTAAAGCAACTGCTGCTGCCCATTCTCCAGGAAAAGCTTGACAAATTTCCATATTATTATATATAATACTAATATACATGTTTACATTACTTGATTGCTTTTCTACTCTAATATTTTTTAAGATTCCTGAGAAGTGAATATTTTAAAGATGAAAGTAGGTAAGTGGCTTACATCAGGCCAAATCACGTGTATGAAACACATGACTTTTATAAAAGGAAATTTTGAGAATAAACTACATCATTGTGAGATTCCAGGACCTCAAGGGAAGATTGAAATGGATCTTAGGGAAATGGGAGGTTGGGCTTGGAATGGAAACACCACAACCAATTACTGGGGAGTTTGACAAACCAGAGTGAGGAAGGTCATTCTGATCCATCCATGTTTTGACAGCTTGAAGTCCACTCCATATTGCTACTTTTCCTATTGAATATAAACTACTTGTCCAATCAAAGTTCTATTTTTAGAAGCAAACAATCATTTGAATGGACAAGAAAGGTACATCCTAAACCAACTGTGTATTTTTTGTAAGGGTAAAAGATTTTTAAAATCGTTAGATACAAGTCTAATAAATTTCCATGAAGTTGAGAGAAAGTAAAAGACTAGTTCAAATCACAAAAATACCAGCATACCCTGTTTAGGGTGACTCATCAGAATAATAATAATAATAATAAAGAGGTGGAGTAGTTGACCTACAGATGACTTTCAGTAACCTGGGCAAGAAATAATTATTGTGGTAATCATGATGATGTCAAGTTGTCAGCTTACTACAACACTGAGCAGCCTGTAAGCTATTCAAGCAACTGCATTTAAAAGTGTTTTCAAAAAAAGCAAGCCTGATTTTTTTTTAACCCTAAAACAGCAATGATGTTTAAAAACATCCATAAAGAGAACCCTGATTCCAGATTACACAGTGACTTATATAGTATAAATCATAGTGAATAGTAGCTTACATAGTGAGTTATGTAATTATAGTGAATTATACAGTGGCTATAATAATGAATGATATAATAAATAGTAAGTTGAATTATATAGTAAATTATGCAGTGACAAGTATAGTGAGTTACATAGTGAATAACAATACTAAGGAAAATGACAGAATATTCTTTCCCTAAACTGTTTCATAGGGTCTGACTACTACAGACCTCTCAGCCATGAGTCCATCAAAACAAAAAGCAACCAAGATCTTGGGCTCCTAGGAGAAATTCCAACTACCAGAGAGCTACAGAGAGGCTACACCCATTAGGGGCTGGCCAAAATAGCAATGTTGTTTCATTAAACCTATATTGATCTTACTCTTCGATGGAGATTCTGTTTGTACTTTTCAGAAGACATTGAGAGAGCTGGAAACAGCTCAATTGCACCAACAAGACATTGGATGATGGCTGACATCTTGGCAGGAGACAAACCACCCCTGGCCTTCACAAAGGGCCCAAATGAAACCTATGAGAAATTGAGGAGACAAACAGGAGATCAATCACCACAGCAAGTCTGATAACCCATGAAAGGTCAATGGAGACAGACACCAATGATACCCAACACAACCCAGGGCAAAGATCCAGAGATAATTAAGATCTCAATAATAAAGCAGACTTAAAACTCACTCACTAGGACTCAGGGAACTGAGCAGAAGAGGGGGCAAAAAGATTATAAGAGCAATGGAGGGAGAATATACAGAGACAATGCCTCCCTCCGCAACAATACACAAAGAGGGAAGGTTTAAAAAAAGAAAAAGAAAAAGAAATGAAAGAAAGAAAGAAAAACTGGCTACCTCTGGTGTAGTTCATAACCCCCTATCCTATGAACAGATCCAGTATGTGCACCGAGGAAGGACTCCAGTGGGTAGGGGACAGGGAGGAGGGAAACAGGGACACATTCACAAGATTTGCTCATACAATGTATATACTTATTCATAATAAAGATATAAATTAAAAGCTGAGTATCTCAAGACTATATCATTATGGCCCTTCTACTCTGCAATGCATGAGCCATCATTTTCCTCCACACATTAAGATGACCCAGGGTTGTATCACCCCAATCCATCTGACCCCAAATGTCCAAACCAAACAACAATATTAGACTACAAAAAGTTTGAAGCAGTGACCAGAGGAGAGGACAGATCTCTGGTAAAAGATGGTTTAAAATATGATGCTCAGTGGAGAAGGGACCAAACCCAAGTCACTGATTCTCCTCCGTATAGCCTGTCTACTCTCCTTTGTTCTTATGGACAAAGCTAAGTAAGCTTCTACCTTCTAACTAGAAACACCAGTGGGATTACTAGGGGAAAGCTTCCAAGATGTCCATCTTAAAAGGCTACGTCTCTAATACTGCAGATGGGTGAGAATATGGCAGGGGCTCGTTCTGGCCATGGAGCAAAGGGCAAAGCAAGAAAGTCTACCTCCAACAGGTACCATAGCCAAGGGGGTCACAGGTTGCCCTCTAGCCAGTCTCAGTGATCTGGACACAGGGAAAAGGAAGAATTGGATAAACACATATGAAGCTATAAATGGTGTATTAGCAGAGAACACAGAAAAAATATAAAATTTAACACTCAAACACACATACATCCTGAGTCTGTAAGATTAAAAACTTTGAGAAAAACTTAACAAGTTGCTATAAAAAAATCTTACTTTTACCTTCATAAAATAAGTATATGAATGAAATACCAGCTGTGATGCAGATACCTGTTACAGCCCTTAAGTGTCCACAAAACCTTAACTAGAAATGTTCTCCATACAGTTTTTATCCAGCCTCATGAATTAGAATCTAGATGAGGGCCTGTGAAAGGGAAATAACAAGACAGAAAAATAAGTCTCTCACTGTGTGAAAGTCTCATTCTGGCAGAAAGATGGTGGGCAATGCACACACTAAAGTCACGACCTATTTCTAACAGTAGACATTAACAAGACTTGCTGATCACACCTGACATACACACTTGTCATGAATTTTAATGACTACAACGACAAAACTCATACTAGGGAAAAACAATCTAGGTCCCATGCATTCTGTTTTTGCTTAGGAGAACTGACTTTCTCGTATTTCTGTCACTGCACCCAAGTACCAAAAAGTGGCCAATGACGTCTCAGCCTAAGAAGCTAGAAATTTCAGTTTACAACTTCAGAAAAAACAGAAAATGATGGGTTTGGAATCCCAATGTGGCATCAATATAGTATCAAAGCAAAAGTAAAGAAAACATCAGAGATATGACCTAGGAAGTGCTGAATTAGGGAGAGGTGGACTAAGGACTGCCTAAGGACAGACACAGCAAGGTTGTGGTATGTACAAAGGGTAGAGATTCCTAGCTCTTGGTAGCACTGACTGTGGTGCTCTGAGAAGAATGTGCTGCTCTCTTAGGAGGTGGGAAGAGTCTCTGGGAGACATTTCCCCAAAGTTGTCCTAGAAAGTTGCCTGGGTAAACTACAGATTATGCCTCCAGCAAGAAAAAGAGACTGGGCCACCTCAGAGGACTAAGAAGTAAAACCACTGCTCTGAAACCACCTCCACCATCCTCTATGAACAGCTGAATAAAATCTGAAAAGGGTTCAGGTTTGTTGTATCCAGAGACTGTATGTAGAGCTGGCAGTCCACATGGTAATGCAGACTCCACCCCTCCAAGTTTATCAGCGTTCTCTGCAGTGTTCACACAGGTCCTTTGTTTAATTAACAGCCCCAAAGTATCCAAGTATGAAGACTAAATGATTTAGGATCAGCTTCACATAGCATTGAATTATCACATAACTATTGTTAGTAAACAACTTGTTGGTAACTTCTTATATTTATAGTGCTAGGCAAATTATGCTGAGATGTTTCTTCAGCAGAAATTCAATAAGTACTGGAAATGATAATTAAACCACTTAGCATGCCACACAGTGTTAGAGAAAATGGCACTATTATTTCCCTCATCAAGGCTTTATTAAAAGCTTAATAGCCTGGCATAAGCATTGGGTAGCCTTTGCTCATTGTCTCCATTTCCTGCAAACACCTTTTCCTAAAATAATCACTGTGGGCCACTGGCTTATAAATCCATTCAGGCCCCTCACCTCCAAATAGGTTGAAAAGATGGACCTTTTTGACTTCTGATAATTTCCCCACTTACTGGCTCTTCTAAGAGACATTTTGAGTTTTCCTTTTCATTTACTTTCATGAGCTGAGAATTGCATATTAATGGCTAGGAGTATAGGACTTTAGCATGCAAAATGTAACTGCATTTCTGGGGAAGTCACAGAATATTGAATAAAGAGCTCAGGTTGTGGAATGAGAATACTGGTGCTATTATTTACCAGCTGTATCAACAATGAATACAATTATGTTTATTATTTTAAGATAGGGTCTCACTGTAGCCCACGCTAACCTTGAATTCACTATACAGCCCAGGTTGGTCTTGACCTCATGGCAATTCCCCTGCCTCAGACTTCTGAGTGCTGGGATTATAGGCATGTATCAACACAGAGTTGAATCCTCTTAAAGCCCCACTTTCAACAGCCATCAAATGTGAATACCACTGCAATTTCTGTTAAAATTGCTTTAAAAATATACAAAGCAGCAAATCAGTGAGTACCTGTCATATCAAGCACTTGATGACAGTTGCTTTCATCAATATTTTGAAGCACTGAGTTACTATACTAAGCATGCAACACTGAAAAGGCAAAAAGGGTTTAGACTGCTGACCACCTCTCCCTGTACTCTGACACTGCACCATGAGTTCTTGGAGCAGCACCACCGTGGAGCACATGTGACCTACAGTCACTTAGATAACGTCTTAATGCAGGTACCCATGCTTTAGCACTTAGGACAGACCATAAGAACAACCTCATCTGAACAGCAAGAAGGAAGACAGGCAACAACAGTGCCCATCTCCATGTAGTAGTCCAAAGCCCCTCACATCAGTCTCTGGCTTATTACTTTGATGTTATTTCTCTGTAGCATCCCTCCACCAGAAAAAATCACTAGGTCACAAGTCCTATCTCTTCATGAAACTCCCATGTCAAAAGTCTGAATAAGATCATTTAATATAAAAGATCAAGGAAGAGGATGAAATTTCTAAAATATTGAACAGAAAACTCCACTTTCCTTTTGGGGTTTTGGTTTGAGTTAGGGTCTCCACAATACAGACAGGTTAGCCGGAAAATCACAGTCCTCCTGCTTCAGCCTGTTGCAGGAATTAAGCACACCACACCTGGGTGTCCTTTTAGCTTTTAAAAATAGACAGTTTCGCCCTGGGAAGTATATCCTGGTGCATGAGGAACCGTGAGATATGCTGGCCATAAAGTATCAAAACAGCCTTCATGGAGATACATAGTATGACACTCCTTAGGCTTCATGTTATTGCTATTGTTTGCTATTAGAAAATAACATGTATGCGTTTACATTAAAAAACATAAAAACAAACAAACAAAAAGAATGTTTCCCCCTTTGCTCACAGTCCCAGGTTTGGAGAAAAGCTTTGGTCATAAAGCGTCTTGCAAGAATCAAAACCAGAGTTTAGATCCCCAGAACCATAGCAAAAATGCTGAGCATTATGATGCTAATGCAGGTAATCCCAGTGTTGAGGAGACTGAGACATAAATTCCTGGGGTGTTGGCCAGCCAGTCTGGACTATTTGGTGAACTCCAGGCCAATGAGTTCCCAGTTTTTCTGTGTGACTTTGGACAAGATGTAACCTACCGGTATCTCATTTTCCTTATGTGGGACTTAGAAATAAGAATACCTGCTCTAGGAGTAGCTACGAAGATTTAAATGAGTTGATATATTACAGGTTTTACTACAAATTCAGGTGAGTAGCAAAGTAAGTACTCTGGATTATAAGATTATATTGGTGGGGGGCAGAGCAAGATGGTGGACGAGTAACAGCATCGCCAGGACTCTCTCCGTGAAGGTTTGATTTTCCAGCTGGGATCCAAACCCCAAACCCCAGCCGGACCTGAACCAAAGCCCACCCTTTCCCCAGCTCCTATACTAGCACAGACAGGGTTGCCCAGTGGCTCTCTGCTCCGCAGAGGAATGGAGAACTGACCCCTCCCCCACCCCAATCTCCCGCCATTGTCTCCTCTGAGGCTGCACCTCCGGCTGAGAAGCTTTCCCTCACGGGGCCCCTTCCCAACAGCACCCGATCCTCCAGTGCACTTCTCTCGATGACCCCCCCCCACATACACAGGCAGACGTGATCCTTGGGCAAACTGACCTAGCTTGGTTCCGGGGCTAGACCTCAGGCAGATACCTGGAAACCTCAGCAGAAGCCAGTTCAGGTGGGTACCTGCCAGGAGGGCACAGGCGGTCTCGGCGAGTACCAGGGATCACGCGCCACTGCCAGGTAGGAAGACACTGGGGTCTATAGTTTGGTGGGCTGGGGCTGTTTCTACTGCAGCATACCAATTGGGGTCAGGGGCCTATGAGGTGGCTCTAAGACTAAACAGTCACATACACAGGGATCCAGACGGGTAAAGATCTAAGCCTGCCTGGGGACAGAACACCCTAACAGGAAAGACTTCTGATTAAGATCAAACCTGGTGATCATTCCACTGGAAGTAAAGTGGGCTGAATAGCACTCCCCAGGGTGCCTGAGTCCCACTCCCCTACCTGGACATAGGCAGAAACCAATGAAAAAAAACCCACAGAAATTAAAGACAGATCTCCTCAACTCAGGGCCACTAGTCCCATTATGGAACAGGAAAGTGACAAGGAAGTGGAGTCAACAATAAAACAATCCCAAAGAGAGAATAATATGACTCCTGACCACAACTGCAACGCAAACATGAAGCAGTTAATGGCTGATACGGAAACTATGAAAAAAGACATGAATGAGATGAAGCTCACCAACTCAAGCATAGACTCCAGACTGAATTTAATGGAGAGAAATATGAATGAATTCAGAAACACATTAAGTGAATTGAAGATAAACCAACTACGGGAGGAGCTAGAATATCAATTAATTTTGATGGGGACTTAAGAAAACTTAAAAATGATTTTCAGGAATCCCTAGCAGAAACAAAAATACACTAGAAACTGGATCTTACCAAAGAATTGGAGTCTATAAACAAAATTATAGCAAAAACCAAAAATGAAATGGAGTTGTTAAAAACCTCCCTAGAATCAATCAGTCTCAGAGTCGACAATCTGTAGGCCAGACTCTCAGACGGTGAGGACAAGACAGAAAGAAATAATAAGGATGTCATAAGATTCAACAAATTCAAGAATTCAAGTGAGCATAATTTAAGGAATCTATGGGATACCATAAAGAGGCCAAATATTAGAATCATGGGGATCCCAGAGGGAGAAAAAGCCCAGGCTAATGACATAGGAAATATTTTCAACAGAATTATTTAAGAAGGACTTCCGGTTCATGATGGCGAACTAGAAGCCACGCAGTGTCCCCAGGGGAACAGAGGTTAGGGTTTTTAGCTGTGATAGAGGTCGTGGAAGCAAGCAATAGCCAGGTCCTTGATTCCAGTCGCCTTCCAGCAACAAAGTCTTCTGACTGAAACCTGAATCTATCTCAAGGGCACACCGGAGGCAGTGAGTGCAAAAACCCAGCTAGCAGGACCTGCTCCTGCGGGCTGAGCCGCTCCCGTCTCCGCGGCTCCCGGTCCGAACCGCTTGCGTTCCCGCGGCTTCCCGATACGGGCTGCTTCTGCTCCCGGGCCACACCTGTTCCCGCATTCCAGGTTTGAGCTGCTTGCGTTCCAGCCGCATCCCGGTCCGGGCCACTCCTGCTCCCGGGTCTGGGCCACTCCAGTTCCCGCCAATCCCAGGTTCGAGCCGCTCCCATTTCCATGGCTCCCGGTCCGAGCCGCTCGCGTTCCCGCGGCTTCCCAGTCCGGGTTGCTCCTGCTCCCAGGCCCGGGCCACTCCTGTTCCCGCCAATTCCGGGTTCGAGCCGCTCGCGTTCCCGCGGCTTCCCGATCCGGGCCGCTACTGCTCCCAGGTCCGGGCCACTCCAGTTCCCGCCGATCCCGGGTTCGAGCCGCTCCCGTTTCCGCAGCTCCCAGTCCGAGCCACTCGCCGCTCCTGCTCCCGGGTACGGACTCCTGTTTCGGCGGCTCCCAGTCACAGCCGTTCGCGTTCCCGCGGCATCCTGATCGAGCCACTCCTGCTCCCGGGTCGGGGCCACTCCCGTTTCCGCGGCTCCCGGTCCGAGCCACTCGCGTTCCCGCAACTTCCCGGTCCGGGCTGCTCCTGCTCCCGGGTCAGGGCCACTCCCATTCCTGCCGATACCCGGTTCGAGCCGCTCGCATTCCCACGGCTCCCGAGTCCGAGCCGCTCCTGTTACCGCAATCAGAGGAGCTTGCGTTCCCGCCACTCCTGGGGCCAAGGGGCATGAGCTCCTAGCTAGGCCTGAGCTGCCCTGCTTCCAGCCGCCCCCTCTTCCCCCCAGGCCTCAAGCAGCCAGGGCTTCCAGCCGTACCACTCCCCTGCTGCCAGAGCTGTCCCTCCCCCAGCCGCCGGGGCTCCTAGCCTCACCTCAGACAGGAGCTGAGCCACCCGGTTTCCAGGCCGCCACCCAGGCACCCAAGATTCCAGCTGATGCCCCCAGGGTCTGAACCACCCAGCTTGCAGCCGTCCCCCCTTCCCCCTGGGCCCCGAGCTGCCCGGGCTCATAGCCACCAACCCAGTTTTCAAACCACCCGGGATTCCAGTTGCCCCCTGGGGCCTCAGCTCCCCAGGATTCCAGCTGCCACCCCTAGGCCAAAGCCGCCAGGGATTCCAACCCCCAATCCGGGGCCATAGCTGCCCGGGCATCCAGTTGCCGCCCCAGGGCCCAAACAACCAGGGATCCGCTTCCAACTCCCATGCCGGGGTCCGAGCCGCCATTTCCAGCACTCAGATATCTCATAGGCATCCCACCAACCACCTCAAGTGGAATCAAAATGGGTAGACCTGGGCTCTTAAACACCAACCCAGGGCCCGAGCCACCCGGTATACCAGCTGCCACCCCGAGGCCCAAGCTGCCAGGGCTTCCAGCCACCACTCCGGGGCTGAGCCACCCAGGCTTACTCCCGCAACCCCGGGGCCTAAGCCGCTCGGACTTCCAACCGCCACTCCGGGACCCGAACCGCCCTTTCCAGCGCTCAGATATCTCATAGGCATCCCACCGACCACCTCAAGTGGAATCAAAATGGGTAGACCTCAACGCAAGAATATTACACCAGCTGAGGAAACCACGCCAAATGACATCAACAAAACAACTAAAGGGAGTGAGCTGAGGCAGGCCCAGGAAGACAAGACACAAAACCCTGACGATACTGGCACAGATCCTAAGGAGAACTTAATGTTAGTCATGCAAGAAAAGATGGACCAACATATTCAAAGGGTACAAAGTCAGCTGATTAGCTTTGCCACCAGGCTAAATATAATGGAGGAGAACCAAATGGATGTCAGAAGAGACATATCAGAACTAAAGGCAAGCCAGCAAACTGAAGGTATCAAAAACCAGCTACCCAAATTAACCAAAGACATCTGCAAATATAAGAATGACTTTCAAGAAGAAATAATGAAATCAAACCTGGAAATGAAATCACATCTCAACAGGATGATAGAAGCAACCCAAAAAGAAGTTGCAGAAAACAAAAACCATATTGAGATAATAAGAACATCCCTAGAATCTCTTCCCAACAGGATCAATCACTGGGAAAACAGAACCCCAGACATGGAAGACAGAACAGAGGAGAATTCAAGGGAAATCAGAACCTTGATAAAATTCAAAAGAGCAAGTGAACATGACTCAAGGGAAATGTGGGACACCATAAAAAGACCTAATCTCAGGATCATGGGTATCCCAGAAGGAGAAGAAAACCAAACTAGGGGAACTGAAAATATTTTCAGCAGAATCATTCAAGAAAACTTGCCATATTTGGCGAGAGATAATCCAGTACAGCTGAGAGAGATATGGAGGACCCCAAACAAATTGGATCAAAGGAGGAACACTCCAAGACATATCTTAGTTACAATGCCAAACATTGAGGAAAAAGAGAGAGTCCTCAGAGAAATGAGAGAAAAGAAATTCACATATAAAGGAAAACGCATCAGAATCACTACAGACTTCTCCATAGAAACCTTAAAAGCCAGGAGAGCTTGGAACAAAGCGATTCTAGGCCTAAAGAAGAACGGATTCCAACCTAGACTACTCTAACCAGCAAAGTTATCCATCATAATTGATGGAGGAATTAAAGTATTCCACGAGACTAATCAGCTTTACAATTACTTGAGCACAAAGCCAAACCTTCAAAAGATACTACATGAGATATCCCATGCAGACGAAACAAACAACCGACCCCAGGAAAGGAACAGAGAACCAGCAAGGTAACACAAAAGAGATTGCAACAACAGCTCAGATACCAACCTCCGTATACTTTACAACATGGCAAACCTCACAGTAATAACTTTGAATGTAAATGGTCTCAACTCTCCTATAAAAAGACACAAGATAGCAGGTTGGATCAGGAAAATGGACCCTTCCATCTATTGCCTTCAAGAAACACACCTTATCGCTAAAGACAGCAACCTACTGAGAATAAAAGGGTGGAAAACAATTTTCCAGGCATGTGGGAAGAATAAAAGAGCTGGAGTGGCTACTCTAATATCTGACAAAATAGACTTTAAACCAACAGCAATAAAAAAAAAGTGATGATGGCCACATCCTACTCGTCAAGGGAACAATACAGCCACAAGACATCACTATACTAAATATGTATGCACCTAATGCAAAGGCCCCTCAGTTCATTAGGCATAAACTAGTCAAAAATAAAGCAGATATAGATGCCAACACCATCATAGTAGGAAACTTTAACACTCCACTGTCATCCCTAGACAGATCGTATAAAAAACAGACAAGCAGGGAAATCACGCTGCTAAATGCCACCATAGATAAACTAGGGATAACAGACATCTACAGAACATTCCACCCCAAGGACACAGACTACACATTCTTCTCAGCAGCACAAGGAACTTTCTCCAAAATTGACCATATATTGGGCCATAAATCATGCCTCAGTAGATTCAGAAAGATCAATGTAATCCCCTGCATCATATCAGATCACAACGCATTAAAGCTAGAAATTAACAATGGGAGAGGATCCAAAAAATTCAACAGATATTGGCGACTGAACAACTTGATCCTAAACAATGAATGGGTCAAACAAGAAATCAGACAGTAAATCCAGAACTTCATAGAAACAAATGATAATGAGGACACAACCTTTCAGAACTTGTGGGACACAATGAAGGCAGTTCTAAGGGGGAAATTCATTGTACTAAATGCCTTCATAACAAAGACAGAGAGGTCTCAAATCAACCAACTATCATCTCACCTAAGGTCATTAGAACAGATGGAAAAATCGAACCCTAGGAGCTCAAGACACAAGGAAATAATTAAGATCAGAGCTGAGATTAATGAATTGGAAACAAAGAAAACAATTGAAAAAATAGACAAATCAAAGAGTTGGTTCTTTGAAAAAGTCAATTAGATCGACAAACCCCTGGCCAATTTAATCAAACGCAAAACTGAGAAGGCCCAAATTAACAAAATAAAAAATGACAAGGGTGAAATCACAACTGATCCTGATGAGATAGGAAGAATCATCAGGTCATACTTCCAAAACCTCTATTCCGCAAAATAAGAGAACCTGGATGAAATGGATAAATTCCTGGACACCTACCACCTTCCAAAGCTCAGACCAGAGCAGATAAAGATACTAAACAACCCGATGAAAATCACAGAAATTGAATCGGTAATCAAGAACCTCCCGAAACGGAAATGTCCAGGTCCAGATGGTTTCTCAGCTAAATTCTACCAAACCTTCATCATAGAACTGAAACCTCTCTTTTTGAAGCTTGTCAGGGATATAGAAAAAGAGGGTAGGCTCCCAAACTCCTTTTATGAAGCTACCATCACCCTAATTCCCAAACCAGGCAAGGATGTAACGAAAAAAGAAAACTACAGACCCATATCCCTGATGAACTTGTATGCAAAAATCCTAAACAAAGTCCTAGCAAACTGAATACAAACCCTCATCAAGTCTATAATTCACCCTGACCAAGTCGGCTTCATCCCAGGGATGCAGGGTTGGTTCAACATACGAAAGTCAATAAATATAATTCACCATATTAACAAATCTACTAGCAAAAACCACATGGTCATCTCAATTGATGCTGAGAAGGCTTTTGACAAAATACAACACCACTTCATGTTCAAAACCCTGGAAAGAATAGGCATAGATGGTCTATACCTCAACCTGATAAAAGCAATATACAGATCTCCTAAAGCACAAATCATCCTCAATGGAGAAAGACTCAAGGAGTTCCCGCTTAACTCAGGAACAAGACAAGGGTGTCCACTCTCACCACTTCTCTTTAACATAGTGCTTGAAGTTCTAGCCAAAGTGATAAGACTGGAGAAAGGGATACAAATTGGAAAGGAAGAAGTCAAACTTTCCCTCTTTGCAGATGATATGATCATATACATATCAGATCCAAAGAACAGTATCAGCAAACTCCTGAAGGCGATCAATGCCTTCAGCAGAGTGGCAGGCTACAAAATTAATACACAAAAATCAGTAGCCTTTCTATATACAGAAGACAAACAATCGGAAAAAAAATATCAGAGAAACTGTCCCACTCTCTAAATCCTCAAACAAAATCAAATACCTGGGAATATCACTAACCAAGGTAGTGAAAGACTTATTTAAGGAAAACATTGAAACACTCAAGAGGGAAATAGAGGAGGATGTGACAAGATGGAAAGATATTCCATGCTCATGGATAGGGAGAATCAAT
>PVHP010046333.1:0-13335 GCA_004024765.1 Zapus hudsonius | reverse complement strand
CTCACACACACACACACACACACACACACACACACACACAGGAATAGCCCAGGTTGCACAACCTCTGCCCCATTCCACTGGCTAACAGCTTCTAGGCAAGGGGCCCTGGTCCTGCATGTGGTCACCTGGAGCCTAGCGTGGGATCAGAGGTTAAAGGGCAGTAGGAAGAACCAGGCTCTGTCTCTAACATCTGAGCCCTCAGTTCCCACTGCAGTGGAGGACAGAAAAGGCAGGTGTAGTGACAGCTGCTCAGAGAGATGCCTGATGTCATGGGTGGTGGCTGCTGGGGAGAGCAGAGTTACAGAAACCCCACTGGGTACACATGTCCACAGTGCAATTACAGACAAGCCACCCTGCCCAGGAGTCAAAGAGACTGGCCGGGTGGCAAGAGACCCAGCAGTAAGAAGCTAGGCAAGGAGAGGCCACAGTGGCAATGCCAGTGAGCCCCTGGGTCCCTGACATCCCTGCACCCTTTCCAGGAACAATCAAGGTACAGGTACTGGATGCAGTTCCTACCAGTGGCCTCACCAATGACGACGTCACCAAGCTCATGGACACCTGTCAAAAGGCTATGAGGAACACCTTCTTGCAAATATCCAGGACGCCCCAAGAGAACAGAGTCACCGAGGAGCCTGAGTACCAGCCAGCCCAGTAACTCAGGCCACACAGAGTGGGGGAGGGTGAGCAGGCCGGAGGCAGAGGCTGAAGAATGGGCAGAAAAGAGCCCACAGCAAACCCAGTTCTCATTCTGGCCTTGAAGCAGTAGCTCCTTCTGGCACAAGCCTCAGACTGAGGCTCCCATGTGATTCCCTGCCCTGACACCATGTGTGGCCACCCAATGGGTACACTGAGTCACAAAACCTTGAGGTGCCCAAAAGTAGGCCGGAATGGCCAGAGCTGAGGCCCTAGGTTCCCTGAAACAGCTGCTGAAAGCCTACAGTGTGCAAAATCAGGATAGAGACCAGGCCATGGCCTGCATCAGGCCTTCAAGGAGAAGGGCCCGGCCAGGCTCCCAGCATCAGGCCGCCTGGGCCACCTAGCACCAGGAGGACAGTTTATGAGTTTCAAGTCGCCGCTTTACTCAGCTCTTTTTTTTTTTATAAATGGACTCTTAAAAGTGCCTGGTGAGCTGTAGTCTGTCCCAGAGGGTGTCCCAGGGACAGAAGGCAGGGGGTGGACTGTGATCACCCCACAGTGATTTCCTCAGTGGTATATGGGGCCCATCATATTGAAGGGCAGGCCATGGGTGTAGTGGTTTTCCGAGGAAGGTTAAAGAGCTGCCCTTTGGTCTATGAATGGGTGTGGAAGCCAACATGTCACTGAGATGATGGGCCCTGGGAGCCTGCTGGAGCTCCTTGTGGAGGTGGGGCACCTGGGCAGGGAAGTGCCCAGTACTGAGTGGGGAGGCTCCTCAGACCCTCAATCCACCCACAGACACAATAACTCAAGTCCTAATTTTATTCTGAAAGAGATGGGGACAGGCCCCTCACCCCACCTCTTGGCAGGGAGCCCTCGTACCTTCCCTGAGATTCACACAGGAGGACCCTACCCCACGCCCGAGTCCCCGAAACTTCCTGGGAGAGAAGGACAAGCAAGGGCCCTTCCTGCCCTCTGCTCACAGCCGCTACCAGCGGTGTCTGGAGTCTAGCTGGGAGGGGTAGAGGTGGCCGCTCGGTACAGTGTGGGTGGCAAGGTAGCCATCACAACTCCTTCTTGCAGGAACCTAGGGTGGGAGAGGAGGGTGGGTCAACCTCAGCAAATCTGACCCTCCCTCCCTGTGGTGGCTCATCCACCCAGCCCTGATGCCCGCCCCCACCCTCTAGCCTCATAGTGCCCTGTCTGCCACCCAGGGGCTCCCTGGGATCTGTGGCACTCACAGGATCCCAGCTGCTCCTCCAGGAAGGAGACCTGCTCACTCAGGGAGTCGATGCGGTCTAGCTGTTGGAAGGAGTGAGCCAACAGGCTGCCAGGGTCCTGCAGCCCAGGCTCCAAGGCTCGTGAGGCCAGGCCGTGCAGTGGGGCCAGTACCAGCTGCAGCTTCTGAGGGAGGAGTCCAGAAAGTCATTACCCCCAGGCTGGCTGCTCACCCTCAGCTTCATGGGATGTGGTTGGCTAGGCCTTTACCCAGGGCACTGAAGGAAGTGATTGCACTGGACCCTGCATGCCTCTAGAGGGAGGTGTTGCACTGGAAGAACCCAAGGCCTGGTGGCTGCTAGGTCCTGGGGCCTTGGGGTCCAGACAGAAAAGCTGGATCCTAAGGCCTGTAGCTTTGTGGGATGACTCCGAAATAACACCTTGTCTCAATGTGACAGGTTGGGTGGGCTTTCTGGGCCTCAGTTACCCCTATGTATGTGGCCTGAGGTAGCCAAGTTTGGATCCTCTTGGCTGGAGGAATCTCCGGTTATGTGTTGCCTGACATAGTGGCAGATTTGCAGGCCTCCTCCAAGGAACCCCACAACCATCCCATGGGCTGCATCCACAATCCCGGAGACTATTGAGTCTGTGGGCCTTGCCTGGGACTGAACCCCGTGAATGCTGGTCAGACCCATCCCCACCCAAGGCCTCACCTGCTCCAGCACATCCACCCGGGACTGCAGTCTGTCCACCTCCTCCCTCACCGTGCTGTCCATTCCTAGGGGCATATCAGGCACTGGTCAGGGAGGGCAGCTCCCTGTCCCACCTGAGCTGAACTCTATTCCCAGGGGGACCTCTGACCACTGCCCCAACTGTGGGAACAGTTGTCCAGCAGGAGGTCTCAGGCCCTGCTGAGGGGCACAGGCATACAGCTGAGTTGTCCCAGACCACCCCTTGGTCATTCTGGTTCTCGATCTGTGTGCTGATGGTAATCTTCATGGAAATTCCGTGTGCTCCTGGCGCTGGGCTGCTAACAACGCATTATTACTCACGGTACGAGTTTGAAGTGTCACAGCGCGTACCAAAAGTAATAATGTGCTGTCACCAGCGAAGGCACAGTATCTCCAAGCTGTGGGGACATTCTTCCATTCTCTTGGCCAAGATGAGGCCCCTGGGTAGCCCTTCCCACAACACTCTCCAGGAACAGGAAAGTAACTCTGCAGCTTTCCACATGGGCCTTCTGCCAGCCCAAAGCTCCTGGGCCCTGCCCTTCCCATGTGGTGTTAACCTCCACTGAGGGCTGGCTGCCCTCTCTGTTCCCATGCCCAGCTCAGCCCTAGGAGGATGCCCACTATCCAGGCATGGCGGGAGTGAAGGAGTGGTGAGTTCACCTGTTGTGGGGTTTGACGCCACCTGAGAGGAATCCTCCTTGGGCAGGCAGAGTGTCCCATCTACAGATGAGCTGTGCCCCTCCCAACACTGGCACCAGTAACTGCCTGGGGTGTTGACACAGTGTTGGGGACAGCTGGCTTCTCCAGTGCTGCATTCATCCACATCTGTGGGAAATGGGAAGTCAGACAAACAGTGCCTACAGAAGGTTGGGTCCCAGCCATGGAGTCTCATTAAAACCTGACCATCACTTTGGTCAGGAGGTATCCAGGACACATAAGGAAGTCCTGGGGGGGTGTCTCCCTGTGGCTCTTGAGGGTGGGATGGCCTTACCTGTGTGGCAGGTGTTCCCCTGCCATCCCGCAGGGCAATGGCAACGGCCTGGCCAGACACAGCTTCCTCCGTTCCCACATGGCGGCTGGCATATTGCTGTGGGTGGAAAAAGCCTGTCACCAACTCAAGAGAGTTCCCAGGGCTCTAGGGAGGCAGCTTGAGAGTGGGTGCTCTTTCAGCAGGGACATGTTCACAGTGACAGTACTAAGGCTGTGCTGGGGAGTGGGTTCTGTCATGCAGGGCACATGCCCTTACCAGTTCCACAGGCCCCAGGGAGGCCACCGGTTCTCTTCCAGCCGGGGCAGCAGGCGTAGCGAGGCCTGGTTGGGGCTGGCCCAGGACTGTGACGGTAGGCGGTCCGGTAGAGGGTTCTGCAGGGAGTGAAAGGGGCCCAATGTGGAGTGGCTCAGGCAAGGCCTACCCGGACTAGATGTGCCCTGTCAACTCCAGCTGCCCGCAGTGGCCTCCCCAGGGATGGCAGCGTGTGTCACTGCACAGCCCCTTTCCTGCTGTGTTCTGCTGCCTGGTCCACCAAGCCTCTATGATGGGCACCTAGTCCTAGGGAGCAAGGGCAGGGCTGGCCCCTTCCCTCAAGGGTCACTTGCAGACTAGGGTTAAAGCCTGGCTTGCTTTCCTTCCCTGGGCTCTGGGTCCCAGGCGCTAAAGCTTCAGTCTTATCCAGGCCTCTCCTAACTCAGGGGGTTCAGCAGCCTCCGAATATTGGCCTTCCAGGCTCCCCACATTCAGAACAAAGAAGAGCCCCCCCACAACTGTGCCCTGGGGCCACATGCCTCTCAGGCTAGCCTGTTAGCCTGAGACAGCTAAGGGTCTCCATTGGAGCCCATCTGAAGCGGTTGGAGTACCAGGGCGGGACCAGGATGACAGGCAGACTTCAAAGAAGTAGGCATTGTTACTGATGAGAAGGATGCCTAGCCAGGGATGCCAGGGAGGGTAGAGTGAGCGCCCCTAGAGTGGAGTGATACTGAAGGATGAGCAGCAGTCCTATAAGCATAGGCCCTGATGTCAGGGGCACCTCAATGCTCTGGCCTTGGTCTCCCATATTGGGGTGAGGCATGCTCATGGGTTCCTGGTGTGCTGTGTGTGGTGGTTGGGGGACATAGGCTGGGCAGCAGACACTTACCGGTAGGTACTACAGGCTCGGTGCCCGTTGCAGGTGGTGAGGAAGGGTTGGTATACTCGCTGCACGAAGGACTCCAAGACAGGGCCCCTGGCAGCTCTCTCAGCACACACCCTGCGGCTATGGGGGGAGGGGACAGAGTCAGCAGGAAGTCCCAGAGCCTGGATCCTCCCAGCCTGGGGCTCCAGAAATACAGGGCAAGGGACTTCCAGGACCCTCACCTGGAGCCTACATGGAGTCCCTTCCAAGTATTGGGGGCTGCCTTGGGCAGGGCTGAAGGCTCCTCTCTGCAACCCCAGCATCTCAAGGCCCAAGCCTTGGCTCACCTGGGCCGGTAGACATGTTCCGTACCACCTGCCACCAGCACTAGAAACCACATCACAAGCAGCTCCTGGGAGCCCCGCATGGCCCGAGTCTCTGGGTGGGATGGCCTTCTCCTCTGGGTGGCCTGGGGAGAGGGCAAGTCAGAATCCCATCAGTCCGCTACAGACCCCTAGTGGAGTTGGTACCTTTGGTTACTTGCTGGAGCCTCCCACCAGGGGGCAGTGCCAGCTCTCCCCTGCTTCTTGCCAGTCACAAAGGATTCTTGGGGCAGATCTGCAAGGTGGAGTCCAGGGTGAACATCTGTGCCAGTTCCCCCTCCTTCCCCCTGGCTGGATTTAGGGCCCTCCTGTAACCGGGCCACTTTGTCCTCCACTGTCTGCAAATGGTTGCTGTGGGCCGAGCTGGAAGCCCCTACAGCCAGAGACTTGACACCCCCATCATGAGCCTTTAGGACTCCGGGCTCTGTTTCCCAAATGCAGGAGCCAGTGGGACACTGTAGTTTCTGTGGGGTGCAGGTGTCTGATGCCCACAGATGCACACACAGAGGGCCATGATGGCGTGAGCAAGGGGGTCTTCAGCTGGGGGGAGTATGTGTGCAAATGGACCACAGTCCTGAGCAGTTAGGTCAGATGCCAGGGCAGCCCTCACATGCCACTGGAGCCCTCTCCAGCTTTCTTCCTGGCTGTGTGGTGAGGTCCAGAGAGGCTGGTGAGGAATGCAGAAACCCGCTCAAGAGTTAATGGTCTGTGACAACATTGAAAGGACTGGGCCGGGTCTGAGCAGTGGGGAGGGGTGGCTGCCCCTTTGTCCTATGTGCAGCCATGAGGATAGGGAACTAGGGAGCTCCAGTGCTTTTAATGGAGGTGGTCGCTCCTCCCTCCCCACACTGCCCTCAAACGAAAGGGCAGGAGGCTGGTGTGGCGGTGCCTGGGGCAAGCCAACCAATCGACCCAACTCAGTTTCCTCAAAGATACCACTAGAATCCTGAGGGCCCTGTGTCTCTGACAGTAGGTCCCATAGACGATGATACCCCTGGGTGGTTACTGAGTCCTGGCTGCTGGCCAAGCCCTTCTGTGAGGGGAGAGCAAGCCTCTGCCTGTTTTCAGGGCTAGTCCACATGGTCCCTGCGTCATAGAGGCCCTTCCTGTACCCCTGTAGGGGCAGGGGGGGGGGCTTTGAACCGAGTCATCTGCACTAAATTTGGGGGCAAGGAGACAATACTGAAGTTTTCAGGCAGAAGTGTGTCTTGCTAGTCTAGAAGTAGCTTGGAACGTTAACCCTGGGGTGGGCCCTTAAGGGGACAACCATGGTGGGAGGGGGGTGTCGGTATTCAGGCAAAAACTCAAATGTCCCTCCTGGAGTAGGGCCTAGGAAGGAAGGGGTGGGCCAGCATGTGTGCAGGCAGCTGGATGCCAGAGGTCCGCAGCCCCTGTGCCCACCCTCAAAGAAGTCTGGGGGCCTCCTTTCCGCAGATGTCAACACTCCCCCAAACCTCTGTCCATGGCACCTCCCTAGGGACTGACTGCTGTCTAGAAAGGGAAATGTGCTTTAAAACAGGAGAAGCGATTTTTGAAAAGTCATGCTTTGCCCAAGGCCAGAGGAGGCCTGTGCGGCGCTGGGCTCACAGCTCATTTCCTTTGGTATTTAGACACCTGCCGACAGGCTGGCTGTGTCGCCTGCAGTCATTTTCCCTGGAGTCTTACCACGGGCCCTGGTGGCTATCCCCCAGAGGCTGGGAGTGGGAGGCCTGGGTCTGGGGAGGGAACGTCTAGCCAAAGCAAGGGAGAGGGGGCCAGGAGGGGTGCCTGGGCATCACACCTACGGGAGGTGCAAGGGGACGAAGGAAGCACTTTGACCTGATGGATTCGGCGGGGGCATCCTCTCCACTGCCCACCCGCGCCCCTCCCAGGCTCCACGGAGATGGGGGTGGAGTGACAAGCCCCCAGGACAACCGGCCTGGGCTGCGCTTTGGGGGTGCGGGGCCCCCATGGGGAGCCCAAATCAGGCCCTGGTGGGGGTCGCAGGACTTGGATAGGGTGAGGGTCGCCAGCAGGGGTCGCCGTTTCTCAAGGCCACTGGGCCCATTCTCCCGGCGGTCGCAGGACCAAGGGTTGGGGCGTGGGGTCCGCGCGCGGCCCAGCTGCAGCCCCCGCGCGCTCACCTCTCGGGTCCCCGCGATCGCTCCGCGTCGCCCGGGTGGCCGCCCCCCAGCTCCGCACCCGGCAGTCCCAGCCTTCCCGGCCCCGTCCGGGTGGCCTGCAGATCCCCACCCCCGGCGCCCCCGCGTCCCGCTCCCCGGCTCGCTCCGCACTCACCGCGCGGTCCGGGGCGCGCACGCGCCGCCGCCGCCGCCGCGCAGTGGGGGCCCCGAGCCCCGCCCCTCCCCGCCCCTGGCCCCGCCCCACCTGGCCGCTGAGCTGCAGCCCTGCCCCCGCCCCGGGTGGGCTCGCGGGCCCACCTCGCCCCCATTGCGCGGATGGGGAAACTGAGGCCCCGCGGCGGAGGCTCCCGCAGGCTGGCAGCGAAACATCCAGTTCCTGGGGCTCTAGAGCAAAGCAGCCCCGGAGTGCTGCCGCGGGCCAAAAGCCCCTTCATGATCCCGGGCCCTCCCCAGCCCTGCTCCATGATCCCCGGGGCGCGTGGGGACACAGGGTTGAGCTGGCGCCGGGAGCCTGGAGGCCGCGAGATGCACCCACGCTGACCCTTTGCTCGCTCTCAAGACTCCCAGGCTGACGACTTGCCATTGGGATGTAGTGTTTGAAGCCTCCAGCAGCCCAGGCAGGAGTTTAAGTCAATCCACCTTGCAGCATTAGGGGCTGGGAGTCATGACTCCCAGGTCTAGGGACCCAGTACTCGCCCAAAATCACTGGACAGAACCCAGGTGGAACCCCAAACCTCTTGCCTAGACATAGTGTGTGAGATGGGGGATCCTCCCAGAGCTCCCTCCTCACACCTCTTGGCCACCCTCACTGATGGCACTCTTATTCAGGAGAGCCAGGACCACCCCTGGTGCTCTTTCCACGAATTGACATCCCCTCTCTGACCACGTGGTTACCACTAGAAATGTGTGGGCTGGTCACCTCTCCTCTTCCCAGCACGTATTTCTGAATTAGCCCTGCAACTCTATTACTGTATTGCATTGTCATGACTGTCGCAGCTCTTCCAGTACAAGAGGTGCTGGCCTTGCCAACCCCCTGATCCCTAGCAAGGTCACCTAACTCATGTGCATACATGTGTAAGGTGTGCTGCCGGGAGGGCTTGGGACTACTTACCTAAGGCCAAGCCGTTCATCCCCTGGGCACTGATGGCAGCTGTTCTTCTGGGCAGCCTGAGCTGCCAGAGCTTTGCTGGTGCTGGATGCTTTGGGTCAGAAATGGGGTGTGGATTAGGGTCTGGGCCACCCCAATGTCCAGGAGCTGGGAAAGGGCTTAAGGTCTGGGTTTTCATGCAGCTGTAGGACCCCAGCCTACAAGTCCCCTCCTGTACCCCACCCCCATCATATCCCATGTTGAAATGTCCTAGGTCTGTCAATAGGAGCAACCAGTGGTTTCAGCATCCCCTAGCTGGGGGGTGGGCTTGACCCCTGTCTATAAAGTGGGACGATCTCAAACTCTGGGCTCCCAAATAATGGCTGGGCATGCTGCCTCATGGGGCTGACAGTCCTTCTGTGAAGCCTGGGGATGGTGAGCAGGGCCTGTGCATTAAAGGGAAAGGCCCAGCAGGTCAGAGCTCTGGTCTAAAGCTAAAGGGAGGGACTCCCAGAACAAGGCCTTTCCTTCCTCCCTCCCTCCAAGAGCCAACACCCTGCACCCAGGGCACTAGAAGCCCCTGGCAGATGGGTCTGAAGGGCAGCTGAAATAGCTACTATTGAGTGCCCACCACTGTGAATGGGCATCCTGACCTCCTATGGCAGCTTTTGTCCAATCCCAGCAGTGAAGACCCGCAAGTAGGGCCTGGTGCTCTGGGCAAGAGAATGCCCTGGCCAGCCATGCTCCCTGCCCATCCTGGTTCCTTTGATTAGCAGGTTCTCCTTCTCTCCTGATGCCTCTTTCTGATCTCTATTCTCACCTGGGCCAAGGTCTAACCAGCTTCTCATTCTGAATAATGAGTGTCCTTCTAGGAGACCCCACTGGTTGGGGGAGGAATCCAGAAGCCCCTCTGGCTCTGGGGCTTTTGGGACAGTTTAGGAACAAGGTGAGGGGGGAGCACAGGAGGCTTTTCCAGGGACCAAGATCAGCCCAGGCGACTACACTGTACTCTACCATGCTGTCTCTAAGCCTGAGCCCCCAAAGCCTACCCAACAAAAAGAGGGCTCCTTCTAAGCCTGGGTTTCATGCTTCTATGTACTGCAGACTTAGCTTTGGGGTTCTCTCCAAGGAGTGATCCCCTAACCACATCCCTATCCCCCTGGGAGTGGTCGCATCCACCACTCATGACAAGCTGAAGAGAATATCAGCCCTGTCTCAGCAGAAGAATGGGGAATGTAAATCCTACCCAGGGGATCTGGCCAGGCTGAGGTCTGGTGCCAACCCAGGGCTCCTTCAAGGGCAAAGAGTGGGGCCATGATGTGGAGCTGCGCATCAAGGCACTCCCCCTTTCTCCCTCCAAGGATCGATCGGTCCCTCAGCTTCAGGCAGCTAGGGGTGAGTTCATACTGGGCCACCCAGAGCAAGTCATAGGCTAGGGGCCCTAGAGCCTCCTCCAGGAGATAGGGACAGTGGGGCATCATCCCCCTCCCAGCTAGGCAGATTAAAGCCCAACAGAAGGTACCACAGCATCCCATCAGGAGCCGGGACACTCAGGGCCTCATCTGTCCTCCCTTCCCTTCGGGGTCACCCTACATACCTGATGCTGCCCAGGTCTGGCCATGATCACCACCGCTGCTTCCTTCAGCCAGACAAGTACCCTGCCCCTCTAGGGGACACCTGGCCCACTGGCTGCCCAGGGCCCCTTCTGAGGACCGCCTGCCTGTCCTGTCCGCTGCAGCCTCCATTGTGGCTTGTGCAACAGCCAGCTGGGGTACCAACCGAGGCTCCTCCCGGGCGAGGAAGGGTGGCTTTTTATGCTCCATCCCCTGTAAAATCGGGATTGGGATGGGCCCTTCCCACCGGACTTCCTGTGTGTGTTCTCTGCTGATAACAGGGATCCGTCAGTGAACAAACAGGAGGCCAAGGGGCTGTGGGGGGGGGATCGAGGGAAGGAGGGCTGACTGAGCTGTAGGAGGGAAGGGGTGCTGTCCTCTGGGACTTCAGAGTCTAACCATGAAGCACCAGAGACAAGGTTTGGGCTCAGGGGCAACCTGGCTGGCCTGGGGACAGCGCAGGACAGATGATGTAGGGCCTTTCCATTGCTTTGAGATCACAGAACTAGAAGGACCACAGACCACGTCTACGTGGCTGACAGAAGGCACCTTCTTCGTCTTTGGGCTACAGGAGCTTAGACCTTTCCCAGGTGTGTGTGTGTCCACTAGGGGTGCATAGAAGGGCTCAAGCCCAAGGGAGAGAGCAATCTTGCACGAGTCATGACCATGGTGGCGGCGGGGGACTGGAAGGAACCTGGGGGGCAGGCAGGACAGGCTGAGACATGGTCTCATTGAGAATAACCTGCTCTGTTAAGCCCCAGGCCCCAATGTGGTGTGCTGAGGGTGATGGGTGGGGCGGATGCTAGCTCAGACTCTCCTTAGAACACGGGCTGCCCCCATCCCCCGCAAAGGGGTACTGAGCCCTTGGAGCCCATAGATGTGGAACAAGAAGTCACAGTACCTCAACTCACAAGGGTGCTCTGGACTAATGACCCCGGGACAAGAACACTCTCAGCTCCATTACCCTTTCCTTGGCCTCCAGCAGGTTCCAGAGAGGGTGGAGGAGTCTTTGGCTCCATGATTACCTAGGGTCAGTCCCCTCCTCTAGAAACTCAGCAGAGAGGGGCCCATGCCTGTTGCACAGACCCTGTGGGAATAGGTAGGGGTGTGGTGCCAAAGACAAGGCAGTTGCAGATGATACCCAGTGTCCTTTGGGGTACCAGCCCTGGCATGGCTCAGCCTGGACACCTCCTTTCTCTCACCCCAACCAGCGGACAACTTGGGCCAAAAACAGATGGGAAAGCCTGAAAATTTTCTGCAATGCTACTGAGTGGGGGGGAGTTGTTCCATGCCCACAATGCTGCTATACCCATCTTGCGTCAGCAGCAACCCTCCCCCACAGCCAGGGAGGGGCTGCAGCAGGCCCAGGCTGGGAGCAAGGGATAGGATTTCAGCCACTTAGGATGACCTACTCCTCTTCTTGGGCCTCAGTGTCCCCATGTGTCCCATGGGGATGGGAGATGTGCCAGTCACCAGGGTTGTGATGACTAAAGGGACTCCTGGCACTCAGGCATTGTTGGTCTTTGGTTCAAAGGACCCTTATTTAGGAGGTGCCCCTGCTTAAAGGAGCAAGCTGACAGCTAGATCCCCTACCCCACCCTTCTGGCAATGCCTACTGGCTACAATTTCAGCCCTGCATTGGATTGTTCTGATCCCACCCAAAGGGCTCATCCTGTCTACAAGAGCCGGGCATCCCACCAGCATGTGAGGGCTAGTTGGGGTGTGTCCCCAGCCCTGGACGCGTCCCTCTGCTGTGTCACCTAGGCCTGCCTCTCTCCACCCTAACCTCCATATCCAGGGGGTCTTCACTGCTCCCTTCCATGGAAGAATCAGTAAATTTTGGGCTGCCTAGATCCAGACCCTTTTGTGTACAGAAGGGGAAACTGAGGCTGAGAGGGGGAAGAGACTTGGCCCAGGTGCCCAAGTGAGCAGAGAATGAATGGGAGCAGAGCTGACACCGATCTGCTCAGGAGCAGTACACCTCCTTCTCTCAGAGAACCCTGTTTCCTCCTTTGCCCATGAGCCTGGGCAGCCAGTCATTAGACCCGGCCAAGCCAGGAATGGCTAAGGAGTACCTAGCCCCACCTAAGTGGATAGGCTGGTGGGTTGCCCCCTCTCTAGTGCTCAGTGCATAGGAGAATGGCTGGACTTGCAGATGTGGAGGGAGTCCCAGACCAGGTCCCCACAGATCTGCCCATGAATGCCTACCAGAGCCTGGGAGCCAGCCAGCATGGACAAGCCTCACCAACCTTCTACCCATGTGTCTGTGCTTCCTTCCAAGCTAGCTTTGCCTTTCTGTGCCCTACCCAGAACAAGACCAGGACCTACCCAAGGAAAGGGAACCTTGGCTCAGGACCACAAAGGGCCAATCTTGCCCATGCTGTCGCCTAAATCCCACCGTGGAACCTGACCCACAAGGATACTCCAGCTCCCAGGGACAGATACGTACAGTGGGGATGGGGTTTTGCCTTGACCTCAGGCAGGTCAGGGACAGGAGAGGGAGGGGCTGGCTGGGGTCCAGCGAGGTGCTCAGAGCCTAGGGACTCTCCTCTCCATTCCCGCATGAGCTCACTGTTGCAGGCCTCTCTTCTCCCCACTGGTGGCACCTTTTACAGTCATTGAACACTTTAGAAGGAGTCAAGGGTGCCTTCTACACAGGCCTGCCATTTCCCATTGCCACCAGGCTACCCTTACATTTGCCCTCCTCCCCCCACCTCCCACAACTCATGCAGAACAAAGATCTGGCAGGTCTGGCCTTCACTTGGGCCTCAGGGCCCTGGACGAGGATTCCACCCCCCCCCCATGCTCAGATTAGCATCTAAGGCAGGAGCCACTTCAGTCAGAAAGCTGGCATTCAGTCTCTGTGTCATGCCTCAGTTTCCTCCTATGCCCGGACAATTAGCCTAGTTTGTCACAGCTGCCTTTGAGCCTACCTGTTAATACTTTGAGGTTGATGGTCAAGGGAATGTGGCTGCCTTCCCACAGGTCAGGTAACGGAGCAGTGGCAGGGGCCGACCGACCAGAGCCTCCCTGGTCTCCCACGACTCTCCTTGAACCCCTCACCGCTGAGCATTTACCCTCTGTAGCCTGAGAAGAGAGGAGACCCAGCCCCCAACAGAGGCCAGCCTGGGCATCTCGGGCAGCATGAAGCCTGTGATCCACCCCACCGGCACCGCAGGAAGGAAAGACTAGCACAGACACAGTGGAGAGATGGGGTTTCCTGTTTATCCGCCAGGATGGTGGCCAGATTGGGAACAGGATGGCTTTGTCAGACAAGGCTGAACCCAGCTTCCCATTAAAGGATGCTCCTGGCCTGGTGAGGCCTGAAAAGGAGGCAGCTGGGCAGGGCACCCCAGGAGCTGGTGAGCTGTCCGTCCCTGAGTTGGACAGAGTAGGTGAAGGGTTTGGACAGAGAGAAGTGGGGTCCATGAGGTGG
>PVHP010046331.1:0-13329 GCA_004024765.1 Zapus hudsonius | reverse complement strand
TCTCTCTCTCTCTCTCTCTCTCTCTCTCTCTCTCTCTCTCTCTCTCTCTCTCTCTCTCTCTCTCTCTCTCTCTGTTTGAAAATGAATAAATATTTTAAAAAAATTTTTTTGAGCTGGGCATTATCTAAATTCTAACCCCCAGCTCACCTCGTTACATACCTTTTATCTCCACACACAACATGCACCCACAATGATCCAACATGAGTGCACATGCACGTGCACGCTTGCGTGCACGCTTGCACGCACGCACGCGCACACACACACACACAAAATCTTTAAACATAAGGTCTCTATAATGTAATATGATAGTACTGACTTAAAACAACAATGATATAGTAACCACAATAATGGCTATCATATGACACCAAGGCTCTTTTCATAGAAACCATGATGAGGGGAAAGGTCAGCTGTCTACCAAAAGAAGAGCCAAATGTGAGCATCTGTTCCTTTCTGAACAAAAAACTTGTGAATCTATGAAAATAAGCAAAATTAAGGTGATGCTGTATAAAACAAAGCCTCCTTGGGGATTTCTGTAAGAAATGTTTTCAGAAGGACTTGACAACAGGAAGGAGCAATTTAAGAACAAGTCATATGAGATGGGGAAAGAAAGGGAGGAAGAGTCTGGGGGGGGGGAGAATCTTAGCTATGTAGGTAGAAAAATCAGAACTGTGGGCTTCAAGGTGAAAGGAAGTCTGAAATATAACAGCTCAGTTTAAATAGGTCCTTGAAAGAAAGCACATTTAGCCAAGATCAAAGAAAAAGAATCACCACCTCAGGGGTATGATTTCTCACCCCTGGGGTGTGAAAAACCTTCCCAATTTAGAAGTGAGAGCACCCTTTCACTGCTTAAGTCCAACTAATACTGGCCTAATACAGATCACACTAGAAGGCAGCTAAGCATGATTCTTTTTAAAATGAGCATTACTGACCCTACCTCGGAAAAAAAAATGAGCATTACTTTCCAATAAATATATATATTTATATTTATAGATATATGCACTAAAATACAGGTCAGAGTTCCCAAAGGCTCAATGATCTGGATGGCAGCCATGGAAGGGAAGCAAACATAAGACAGAACAAAAAAGAAAACAAGCATTTGAAAATTCTTCATAAAATAATTACAAGCACCAACAGAAAGAAATGATAAAAAAATGAGGAGGTATCAAGAACAAATTACCGAGGATTTTAAAACCATCCGTCTTTCCCAATATATATGAACACTAGCAGAAACCAACCAGAAAAGAAAACCATGAGGGAAAGGGAATAACTGCAAGGATGAACTGACAACCAACCCAGGAAAAAATTTTATACAAAAGGAATAAATTATAAGGATCTCACAGACAACTATCCATATGCTAAATTCTTTATAATAACCAGGAATCTGTCTATGAATGTTTTTGTCAGGTGCTTGGAGACGAAGGCTTTGGAAGCCAACAACCTACCTATTCATTTCAAAAGGTAAAATGAATGGGGGGGGGGCCCGCGCGTGGTGGCGCATGCCTTTAGTCCCAGCACTTCAGAGGCAGAAGTGAAGAGGATCACTGTGAGTTCAAGGCCACCTTGAGACTACAAAGTCAATTCCAGGTCAGCCTGGGCTAGAGTGAAAACCCTACTTCCAAAAACAAAACAAAAATAATAATAAAATAGCTCGTCCTTCAGTTTA
The DNA here is from genome assembly GCA_004024765.1 of Zapus hudsonius. NCBI lineage: Eukaryota > Metazoa > Chordata > Mammalia > Rodentia > Dipodidae > Zapus > Zapus hudsonius. The sequence goes on along the minus strand of PVHP010046331.1, from coordinate 11,666 downwards.
ACTAGGCTTTAATTTCTATAGTAAATATTGAACTTTAGAACATCTACCATTGTGGCAAAAGGGAAAATATTTACTTAGCCTAATCATTCTCTATATATTATTCTTCTTCCCCTGTAAATACAAAATGTGAGGTGAAACCCAAATTCAGGCTTAAATTCAGCCAGAGATTAAAATGTGCTTTTAAATGGGCATGGTAGCGCTTACCCCTTTAATCCCATGCCCTCACGCCTTTAATCCCAGCACTCAGGAGGCAGAGGTAGGAGGCTCTCAGTAAATTCAAGGCCACCCTGAGACTATATAGTGAATTCCAGGTCAGCCTGGGCTAGAGCAAGACCCTACCTCAAAAAAAAAAGAAGGAAAAAAAAAAGTATCTATATTATAAATCTTATATACCATGTATTATATTATGTCTGCTATCAAGCATAATAAATATGCATTTTATCTAATATATCAGCACAGAAATTTGAAATAGTCACTATATATTTTTGAGGGGGAGGTGCAGGGGATGACAGAACTCGAAACTACTAGCACCAAATCATATCCTGAGCTAGTATTAATCACCATAAATTCTCACAGATCCCAGTAGAAATAAATCCTTAGTTGGATTTATTTAAGGAAGTAAAAGGAGAAATTAATTCTTTTATATGCTCATATCCATGTTGAAAGATTTGGGCAAATTCAACTTGGATTTAGATGTGAGAAATTGCACTTGAGTACAATAAACTCCACAACCAGGAAAGATTTTCACATGCTCTCACTTCATCATGACCTGGCAAGCCACAGTGAAAAGGGCTTCCTTAACCACACAGCTTTACTGGGAATCAGAGCCTATTCTGATGGATAGGGAGGTCTGCCCTCAGGCTTCCCCCCTGTATTGAAACTCAGTCCTAATATGAGATCAAGCCTGTTCCTTTCCTTAAAGTACAGGCTGTCTACACAAAGCCAGGCTATATGTTCTTCATAACTTCCTAATAATTTATGGAACCTGATGCAGTAAATTCTTCACAATTCAATACAAATCGTGCTAAACAATTACATAGCCTCTGACATTGTTTAAGCTGTAATTTCTGTTCTGAGCTATTATGAAAATATGATGTGGTTCTTTACTTTTGTTGACATGAAACCTTCATATGTACACTTTTGTCTTTGATAGTCAATCTGTCTAGTTGGGTTTTACGCTCATAATAACATTTCTCAAAATGACTGCAATCATTTGTTTGTATTTTTCTTGGTTTGAAATTAACATGTTCTCTAATGAAGCCTTCCAATGTACAGGCGATGAAAACTGTTATCTACAAAATAACTATACTAATTCACTAATGCCTCTCTATATCCAGGAATGTGAAATATGTAATGATTGCTTAAGAACTGACTCTCTGGGTGTGATGACAAGCCTTTTAATCCCAGCACTTGGGAGGTGGAGACAGGAGGATCACAAATTCAAGGTCTTTCTCAGCTACATGGGAGTTCAGAGCCAGGCAGAGCTAAATGAGAATGTTTCTCAAAAACTCACCAGGTTTGGGGGGGGGGGGGGAGACACTGGATCTGGAATAAAAATTAAACAGGCAGGCAGTGACTCACATCCCACAGGTACACCAGCCTCACTCAAGTTTTCAAGCAAATCTTTATTAGAAATAACAAATGATTTTTCCTTATGTCTTTTTTAAAGATATTTTATTTATTTGCAAGTAGAGAGATACAGACAGAGGAGGAATATGGGCATACCAGGGCCTCCAGCCACAGCAAACAAAGTCCATATGCACGCGCCACTATGTGCATCTGGCCTACTAGGGAATTGAACCCAGATCCTTAGCTCTGGAGGCAAGTGCCTTAAATGTTGAACCATTTCTCCAGCCCTTACTTATGTCTTAATTCAATATAAAGATCAATTTAGAAAAAACATCTGGAAGCCAGGCATAGGGGCACATGCCTTTAAGCCCAGCACTTGGGAGGCTTCTGGGTGAGTTTGAGGCTAGCCTGAGACTACATAGTAAATTCCAGGTCAGCTGGGCTACAGCAAGACCCTACCTCAGGAAAGAAAGAGAGAGAGAAAGAGAAAGGGGAGAGAGAGAGGGAAGGGGAAGGAGGAAGACGCAAGGGAGGAAGGGGGGAAGGGGCAAGGGAGGGAGGGAGGGAAGGAGAAGAAACGAGGGAAAGAAAAGAGAGAGAAAGAGAGGTGGCAAGGGGGACTGAGGCTCAGCAGGTTAGGAGCACTTGTCACTTAAGCATGAGGGCCCAAGACCATCCAAGTTCAATTCCCCAGCACCTACATAAAAAGCCAGACATGGTCATGTACATCTATAACCCAAGTCCTGCAGCTAGCTGGAGGGGAACTGGAGAATCACTGGGAATCACTGATCAAAACACAACAGCTCCTGGTTGAAGGAAAAACTATCTCAAGGAAACACACAGAAGGTATAGAGGCTGGCACCCCAACACTCTTGTCTGGCATCCACATGTAAAACCATAGGGCACCACTCACCTTTGGGCACATGCACACCAAAAAGAAGGAAAGGGGGGCCTGGAGAGATGGCTCAGCGGTTAAGGCACTTGCCTCTGGTGCCTAAGGCCCTGGGTTCAATGCCCCAGTACCCACATATGTCAGACCCACAAGGTGGTGGCCCTGGTGTTTCTCTCTCTCTCTCTCTCTCTCTCTCTCTCTCTGCTTGAAATGAATAAATAAAATATTTTAAAAATGTGTAGAGGAAAGTATTTGTTGTACAACATATAGTGTTGGGACAAAGGTGAAAATTTAGAAGAAGAGGAAGAAGAAGAAGGAGGAAGAAGAGGAGGAGGAGGAGGAGGAAAGGGACCACTGGATATAGCTCAGTGGTAGGGCACTTGGACCTGAATATATGTGGAGGTTCTAAATTTCAATCCCAGCAACGCAAAAAAATAAATTAAGAATGAATGAAATGAAAACTTCATTAGTATAACCACCACACTTCAACTGAGTAACTTTAAAACCCAAAACAAATATTACACCTAAGAACCAGGTTAGGTGTCCGGAGCCTGTAGAATAAAGAACACTAAAACTAGAATATTCAAGTAGAAAGAAAAGGCAGGCGCTTATAGGCGGGCCTTCCCCCCAGCTGAGTGTCACTTAGGCACCTTTAACTCCTTCTCTTCCTTCTCATCCCACTCCCTCCAGGCTTATCCTGACAATAATTCCACTTAAGGACTAAAGAAATTCAATAGCTAAACTGTGCCAAAGAGAAAAAAGAAAGTCATTTTCTACAAACCGCTATGAAGACACAGAAAAACTCCAGAGCTAGCTGTTGTAGCTTGTCCCAAGGGAAAAATCATGACCAGACTGACTGATACTGCTTGCTGCTTTTGTGTGTCTGTGTGTGTGTGTGTGTGTGTGTGTGTGTGTGTGTGTGTGTGTATGCGCGCGTGTGTGTGTGTGTGTGTGTGTGCGCGCGCGCGCACGCGCTGCTTTGGACAGAATACCAATAAAGCTATAAATCACAGAAAGTGCTCATTAACAGCAGAAATGTAAAATAAAATATATGTGCCTATATGATTTGATGTTTTTTTAAAGCACAATGACAATCTAATCTCAATAAAAACAAGCACTACATGAGCTCTCTTTCAATGCTAGGTCAACAGTGTTGTATGCTATATTGCTGGCCTTCCAGTATCACATTTAAACACCAAGAGGCTATGGCTTCATGCAGCCCCATGGGAGAGAGAAGTCATCAATGATTGTGAACAGCAGTGGACCTTGCAAGTCTTAAGATGGCAGCCAGGCCAAATGTGCCAACTGGGGCAATAGTGGCACATCTATTATGGGGGGAACCAAATGCTCTTCTAATTGGACTGGAGGCCCACTCCACGGGAGGGAAAGCACGCCTGGTACTGAAGACCTAGTAAAAACTGTATTGGGTGAGGGGGAGGTCATGAGCCCTAGGGGAGTAACACACCTGCTACTGGCTGGCTAACTGCATATATTATGCCAAGCAAATGCCTTACAAGCATACCCAAATAATACTACTACTCTCACTTTTGGCTTGAAAAGCTTCTCTTTTTCAGATGGCGGTGACCACTGGGATAACACAAAAGACACTATAGTGTTGAGAAGAAATAACAGTGGAGTGTTCAGCACTGGAACATCTCTATCACACTTCAAGCTCAGGGTCTATCGAGGAAGAGGTGGCGGGAAAATTTTATGAGCCAAAGGAAGGGTAGGACTGCTTGTAACACAAACTTCCTTGATATTCATGATTTCGCAGTGCCTGATAATACCTACACATAATGGGAGGAAAAGATGACACCAAAATAAAACAGAGAGGGAAGAAATATGGGGAAAGGTGGAGAGGAAATCATAATGGTCTATGGTGTATAATTATGAAAGCTATCAATAAAAAGTTTTAAGAAAATAAAAGATAAAAAAAAAAGAAGGAAAAATACACCAAGAGGTAACAGTAGTAAAAAAGTGTACTAAAGCACCACTTAAATCAGCTAGGGTCAAAGCCTCTGTTCTAGAATACTTGAATGAAATTTCCAATGAGTCAGTGTACCCAATAGGCTTATTAAAGCATCAGACTGGGCCGTAGAGATGGCTCAGCAGTTAAGGTGTTTGACTGCAAAGCCCAATGACCTGAATTCAATTCCCCAGTACCCATATAAAGCCAGAGGCACAAAATGGCACATGCATATGAAGTTCATTTGTGGTGACTAGAAGCCCTGGTGCACTCATTTTCTTTCTCTCCCTGTCTCTCTTCTGTAAATATAATAAATTTAAAAAAAAAAAAAAACATCAACCAGCTATGGTAGTGCACAACTTTAATCCCAGCACTTGGGAGGCAGAGGTAGGAAGGAGGATCACCCTGAGTTTGAGGCTAACTCTCAATAACATAGTGAATTTCAGGTCAGCCTTGGCTAGAGAAAAACCCTACCTTGAAAACCAAACCAAACCAAACAAATAAACAACAACACCAACAACAAAAATCAGACAATTCTGATAAAAAAATACAATTTCATCAAGCCAGTACCATAAGCCAAGGAACTGTTTCTGTTTTGGAGACAAGGAAAAATGGACCAATGGGAAAAAACTTCAAGTGTGATGGAGTGTGTAGGGGTAGAGAGGAGAAACAGTACTTTGTGACTGATTTGAACAGAAGGTTCGCTTTAGACAGCATCCTTAAAAGTCTTGCTATGTAGCCTCAAAATCAAAAACTCAAAAAGGAGGCATGGGAAGAGGAGTGTGAAGAGAGGGAGGGAAAAGAAGGAAGAGGGTAAGGGGAGAAAAAATATGCCCAAGCTAAGACATCAAGGTTGACTGTCTTTCATAAGAATGTGTCTAACATATATAGAGCACATCAAATTTTAAAAACAATGCTTGGGGAAAGATGCAATTTCTCCAGATATCATGCTGAACAAGATTATATCCCATTTTCATAATTGCTTTATCAAACCTTGAAGGGAGTCATCAGTCACTGGAGGATTTAATAACCTGAAGCTGAGGCTGACTCCTTTATGTCAGACCACTATAAACACAAATGGGCATGAATGAGTTAAGCCAATTATTGACGGTAAAGTAAAACGTCAATTTGGCTATATTCTTAGTCACAGGAGTACAAATTTACACATAAAGATAATCTAGGAGCATTCAATTAATCACCAAGAACTACTACGTAAAAATCTATTCCTAATTACAGTACTGATGTTCGCACAACTCTGTGAACCTGTGAACATATACTCTTTCTATTTTCCTCTCCCATTTCTACAGTTTTCATGGAAATAAAGCAAATAAACTGTTTTGGTGGCTTATAGGCTTTCAGAATGAAAGCAGAGTCAGGGTTAGGGTGTGGGTTCTTAAGGGGTTTGTTTTCCTTGGTGATTGTTTAGTTTCTATATTGTAATGTGCTTGCTTCGTCCATTTGAGGAAGATGTCCTCAAATCAACCTTGGAAGATGAATAGCAGTCTTCTGACAGTGACAACCCCTGCACCCTCCAGACACTCACCAACAACATAGAATTGTGAATCAATACCTAGACCAAAATAAAAGGATAAAGTATAGTAAAAGTCTAATCCAGATATCACATTGCTTATAATGACATGCCAAAGAAAGTCTACAGTTCAAATCTAACCAGCAGGCCAACAAATTTAAGTTCTAATTTTTCTGAGATAGGAAAGATAAATTTAACAATTTCACCACTGAAGTTTCAGTTCCCACACTGGAATGTAGATGCAGGACTTTTTAACTCCCCAGAAAACAGGACAAATCCAATGACTGAAAATAATATTTTAGGGGCTGGGAAGATGGCTCAGTTGGTTAATGGCACATGCTTGCTAAACCTGCTAGCCAAGGTTCAATTCCCCAGCCACCCATATAAGCCAGATGCTAAAAGCGGTACAAGCATCTGGAGTTCATTTGCAGCAGCAAGAGGGCCTAGTACACCAATACATACACAAAAGCACACATGTGCAAGCAAATACATTTAAAACTTTTTTTAAAAATGTTTTGTTCTTCTAAGCTAAAGGATGAAAAGACTGACTATATCAAGGTATTCATAGAAGAACAACTGATAGAAACCATTTACAGGCATTTAGCCTCTTTCAAAATGGAAAATGATGAGTGCAGGCAGCTCAATTTTTCTCTAAGCTGTTTCATCATGTGACCTTGCTTCCTTTACAGTGTAGTCATGAGGCCTGAACCGGAGTTCAGGAAGGCTGTTCAATAGGTGCAAAAGCCTTCTGCAAACAGAAATGTAATCTCCATTTCTCTCAGCCTCTAAAATAGGCTCTTGAGGTCCTTCTATTCTGCATGTATAAAATGCACTACCTGAACTAGCCTGTTCCAGCTGCTACAACCAACGGTCATAGTCTAGGCAGCTTAAACAACCAAAATCCCAGTCATAGCTTTAGACTGTCCGAGATGCGAGCAGTAGGCAGGCTACTACTGTTCCCAGTGAGGACTCTCTTCTCACCTTACAGATATGGTTGGGGTCTCTCAGTCTCTCTCAGTCTCTCTCCCTCCCTCCCTCCCTCCCTCCCCTAATCCCACCATAGCACTACCTGCAAATACCATCATATTTGGAGGGGGAGGAGATAGGTATGGAACATATGAATTGGGGGACACAAATTCAGTAAAGATCATCTTCCTATGCAATTCTTTTTAAATATTTTTATTTATTTGAAAGAGGAGGTAGACAGAGGGGGGAGAGAGAATACAAGAGAGCATGAGCGAGCATGCCAGGGCCTTCTGCCACTGCAAACTCCAGGAACGTGTTCCACTTTGTGCATCTGGCTTTTATGTGGGCACTGGGGAATTGAACTGAGCCATCTCTCTAGCCCACAATTCTTTATTGTCTCTGGGTAAAAATTTAATCTGTATCCACAGCTGTATCAGACAAGGGAGGAGGTTTGAGATTTAAAGAATTGTTTCAGCCGGGCGTGGTGGCACACGCCTTTAATCCCAGCACTCGGGAGGCAGAGGTAGGAGGATCGCCGTGAGTTCAAGGCCACCCTGAGACTACACAGTGAATTCCAGGTCAGCCTGGACTAGAGTGAGACTCTACCTCGGAAAAAAAAAAAAAAAAAAAAGAATTGTTTCAATAAGGTCCAGAATTAAGGGGACAAGGTAATGACACAAAGATTTACTCAGCATTCTTCTCTGTCAGGCTCCCACAGCACTGTGTTTCAGCCCTGAAGTAGCCATAAGAAGTAAAGATGATATACAGAAGAGGACCCGCTACACACAGTCTGCTCTTTACTTTCCTCTTATTTCTCTTTTCCTTGAGACAAAGGAAAACTGCAGGGCAAGATGGAGAGTTGAAAATGAAGCCATGAATGAAGTGGTATGTAAAATGCATGCATTCAGTTCACTTTATACCTGGTGTTAGATATGATCAAATTTTTATGCACAAATAGCTCAAAGGCACTAAGGAAAATTCATCAGTTACAGGATGCTACATCCTTTAGTTACAACAAACCACATGCTCACATCACTCTGGTTCCAAGAGCTGTGAAAAACCTCTCCACTGGGTCCTCATGGAAAGAACAGTAGCTGGAGACCTTCAACAAACCACTCTGGAAACAAGCACTAGTTTTTGCTAGTGTCAAGACAACTTTAGGTACCACAGACCAATTCAAATAGCTCAAATTTGCCCCCAGTAAGAATTTAAATCTTAGAAATTCAAGCTCAGGATTCTTTTGTTTTGTAAAATGAATCCTGTAAAAACACGGAAACTGAGGGGATTTACCCTCGAACAGAACTACTAACACTCTAATACACTTTATAGGAACCAGAACCAAGCATCACTGTAACAAAATTATGCCTATTAAAATATCTGGAGTTGGAAAGATGGTTCAGTGGTTAAAACCTCTTGCTTACAAGCTGTCAGATCGACAATTCCCCAGCACCCACATCAAGCCAGACATGGCTAATATGAGTGCTTACGTGCCCATGGCGATGGGAGGCAGAGCCAGGAGAATACAGAAGCTTGCTGGCCAGCTAGACTGGCACAGGCAGCAGTGAAACAAGAGAGATTGTATTTAAAAAAAAAGAGGTAGGGCTGGAGAGATGGCTCAGCGGTTAAGGCACTTGCCTCCAGTGCCTAAGGCCCTGGGTTCAATTCACCAGGACCCACATAAGCCAGACCCACAAGGTGGTGGCCCTGGTGCGCTCTCTCTCTCTCTCTCTCTCTCTCTCTCTCTCTCTCTCTCTCTCTCTGCTTGAAAATGAATAAATAAAATAAAAAAAAAGAAACCTGTCCTATGAAGAAAATTTAAAAAAAAAAAAAAAGAGGTAGAAGATTGTCCCTCTGCCCTACGTGCGTGCACACCCGTGTGTGTGTGTGTGTGTGTTGTGCTCACACACAAAAAATAAATAAGCAATCAAAGAATCAAATCAGACTAATTTCTTTTAAATTTACACCTTTAGCTCTCTCTCACAGAACTGAGAATAAGGCACAAGTAATATCTAAAATATAAGGTCCTTGTTTCTCTGTAATAAACAGCATAGAAAATCAATGCTGCAACACAGCAGATACCACAAATGAACAATCACATAAATAAATGGAGTGACTGAACAGGCTTAAAATCTCCTAGTGAATGCTAACTTGCTCAGTGGAATATAAACAAGAAGACAGCAAAGCAGTTTCTTACAAACAAGAACAACATTTACCATATAGCACAGCAGTCATACTCCCTGGATTTACCCTTTGGTGATCAAAACTCAGCATGGACATAAATGCTGTGGTGGCCCAGCAGCCCTTTACTTATTCAATGCCTTTTCTGTTCATTTTTTTCTTCTGCAGATACTGTCTCTCCCCCTTTTTCCATTCCAGATATAAGCCAAAATCTGCTCTAACAGTGGCTAATAAATCCTGCCACTAATGTGAGAAATGCATTTTTATCATACAAGAAAAAGAAATCACCGGTGATGTTAAACTTGTGTCACATTTCTAAAAATCACTTTGTTTTTATTGTTGTTTTTGGTTTTGGTGGTGGTAATGGTGGTTGGTTGATAATTTGAGGATGGGTCTCACTCTATAGCTCAGGCTAATCTGGATCTTACTATGTAGCCCAGGCTAGCTTCAAATTCCTCCTGCCTCAGCCTCCCAAATGCTGCGATTATACTTGCATGTCACCATGGTTTTCCTCCACTACAATGGAAGTGGTAAAATCGGGGACTATTTCTTCTTCTGTATTGTGAACACCTAAGATAGTACCTAACACATAGCCAGTACTCACTATATTAAATATATACTACTTATTTATTTGTAAGCAGAGAGAGAGAGAGAGAGAGAGAGAGAGAGAGAGAGAGAGAGAAGAGAGACACAGAAAAAGAATGAGTACACCAGGGCCTCCAGCCACTGCAAAAGAACTCCAGATGCATGCACCACTTTGTGCATCTGGCTTTATGTGGGCACTGGGGAATTGAACTCAGGTCATTATGCTTTATAGGCAAGCACCTTGACCACTGAACCATCTCTCCAGCCCTAACTTTTAAGTGGCAGGATTATCTTAAACACTTCTGAACAGCACTATGGTTTGAAGGTGACACCCTAAAAATCATGTATTAGAATCTCAATCCCCAAGACTAGCAGGAGGTAATTAAACCATCCATGATAAGGCTGGTTAGTTGTGCTGAGAGCCCCTTCATGCTCCTCACATTGGCTCTCTCTAGCCCTTCAGCCTTCCCTCACTAAATATCAGCAATCATGCTTCCCAACCTCCTGAATCATGAGCCAAGGAAATTCTTATTGTTTGAAATTCCCCAGTCTAGATGGAGCATGGTAGCACACCTATAATCCCAGCACTTGGGAGGTAAAGGCAGAAGTTTAAGGACAGTCTGTGTTATATGAGAGACCCTGTCTCCAAAAAAAATTTTTTTAACTAGGTAAAAAGATAAGATAAATGAATCTCCCAGGTGGCATTCTGTAACAACGGAAAATGGACCAAGATGCAACATACATACCCTTTCAGGTACACTATCATTTTTTCCATGTTGAAGAAATAGTCACAGAGGACCAGCAATAGTTATCCCAGTCTCACAGTAAGGGACTGAAGTAGAATCAGAACTCAGATACACAGGGACTGAGTAAGCTGATTACACAGACAGAGCTCCTTGTGATAGTATTACACACTAAGGCCCCAGTACTGCAGATGATGGGACAATCCCTAAATGAGGGCTGGGAATATAGTGTGGAGCCTAGCACAGGCAAGACCATTGTTTCACTTCCTAGGACTGACAAAAAGAAAACAAAAGGTTTGAACAAGATTATGCTGGGTTTTTCTGCAAGTGAAATGTCAGCACTACTGTTTGAATGATCTGTGTTAAAGATACAAGTCATACAGAAGCCGAGGCTAAGACTCCAATCCACCATCAATGTTTGAAATCACAAAATCATGTCTCATCAATCCTGAACAGCTTACAAATGAACGTCTGGAAACTCTGTTTGGACTGGACCTAGTATATTTCCTTACTTTTGTTTTCACTTGAATTGGCAAAATCCTGTTGCTGACCTCAGTCTTTTCATTTCCTTTAATTAGATACTTTCCAGACCAGTCATACTGAAATCATCAGGTTTTCTAGAAAATGTACTGTATTTCCTCATTCCAAGTTATTTTAAGATCCATTTCTCCAATGGCACAGAAAAGATTATCTCCATTTGAACTAATCTTTTACCTCACCAGCCCATACCACTATCCCTCCAGTAAAATGCTGCACTCACTTTATTTATAAACATGTCAATCAGGTTTGTTTCTGTGGCTGCTACTTTTTGAAAATGCACTATACAATCTTAGAGGCCCATAGTGGTGATAACAGCGCTACACAGTCCTATTTTCCCTACAGGAAGGCAATTGGGAGACCTACCAGTAAGAAGGGTCCTTCACATCACAATCCATTCCAAGACCTGCAAAGGCTGACTTTGTTATAGGCCCATATTCAAAATATTCAAAGATTTAAATCCACTAAATCTTAAAATAAATACTTTCTAATACTTAGGGTTAGTAACACAATTTTAAATTTTAAGTTGTCCACACATGCTCCTGTACAGAAGTATGTGTGGACAACCCTTCTATTAATTATCCAGACCAGGCCAAATTGCTCTCTCAGTCCCTTTGATATAAGAAAAGGTAAGAGTTGCAAAGAAGATGGGGGTGTTGGGACTTTAGTTCAGTGGAAAGCCTTGCCTTGGGTTTGGTGGGT
>PVHP010046330.1:0-13326 GCA_004024765.1 Zapus hudsonius | reverse complement strand
TCCAGGCTGACCTGGAATTCTCTATGTAGTCTCAGGGTGGCCTTGAACTCACGGCAATCCTACCTCTGCCTCCCAAGTGCTGGGATTAAAACAACAAAAAAAAAAAATTGCGACATCACTCCCAGCTCTTCTGTAACTCTTGTTGACACTTCTCTTGAGGCTGGTTGGGGGAGGGGATCAAGGTGTTGTCTAAATTCTGACCTAACAGGTACCAGCCTGGTTTACATTGGGTGGCATGCTAGAAAAAGACAGTTCCTAATATAGACATACATCTCCCTTGGAACACCCTTGACATGAAACCGCAGTGGAACAAGAATGTAATTCCTGCAGTTCCAGAATCTCGTCTGTTGTCCCAGAACGTGAGGATGTAAGATTGTCAATGGAGACAGGCAAACCTACCTTTCCTCTGCTTTCATCTTCCTTCTTGTCACTACCATAGATCTACCCACTCCCCCACATCAGCCAAACAGCTCTATTTCTCTCTGGAAGATTCCCTCAGCAACCATGTCTGCTCTGTCTCCTGGTCAGAGTCAACCCTTCCTCTGCTTCCGCTAGCTGGGGCAGAATTGTATCTGGATTGTTGCAGTGGGCTGAAATGAGTTGGTCTCCACCCACCCATCACATTATGAGGAGAGGGATCCACTTCTCACTAGTATAATTGTCACCAAAGCTATGAAGTAACGCAGCTCAACAGTTCATACCTGACCTGCTGGAGCTGCAGCTGAGCCAGGTTCACACTATCAGTTGCCCTTTATACTTGCATGGCTTTTGTTTGTCTAACGAAGATGGGAGAATGAATGATTGATGCCATACATACAGCAAAACCCAGACCCGATGTGTATGGGGGGGGGTTTAAAGGGAATTAACTGCAATCCTGAAACCATCCTACCACCCCTTAGTCACTGGTCAACACCAGTGTGTTACCCATTTTCTAAAGCTTTTCCCTTTTTGAGGTTGGCATTACAAGTGGGCTATTTTGAGTCCTTTCTCTAACCATCACACTTCCTTCTTCCTTACCGTACATACTAACTGGTCAGCCTCTCCATCACTTGCAGAGGGGATTCTTTTTTTTTTTTTAATGATTTCATTTTTTTAATTATTATTATTTTAATTTATTGTCCATAATGAGTTACAACATTTAGTGGGCAAACAATGAGTTGTTATCCCCAATTCCCCGCTGTCCCCCCCATCCCCAATCTGCTGGATAATATCCTCCATGGGTCGTCTGGATCAGTCCTTGTGACAGGGGACCATGGATAGCCTAGTATTCAGCCAGGTTCTCCTGGCCATGCTTCTGGATAATCTCCTCCACCACGGCTCTTACAATCTTTCCGCCCAGAGGGGATTCTTGAAACCCTCCCCACATCTGAATTCTAGAATGCAACTGTAAAACTGCACTTCCCTTTCTGGGTGTTTGGAGAAGCTTCTTGTTTCTTACTTCATAACCATCTATTTAGACATATGTTGTCCCCGACTATTGGCTTTGTGAATGAACACTGGGTGTGTGGTGCCCTGCTGAGTGAAATTTCTGGATCACGTGGTAATTCTAGGCTACATGTGAAACAGCATTGCTTTCACGTACCACATGGACAGGAGCTCTCTGGACTGAAGGGATTCCATTTTCTAGGGAGAACAGGAGTTCTGCTTCTGAGCTATGATCCTCATCAGCCCTTCCTGAAGTTTCCCCATGAAAGCAACAACAAAAACTCTTGAATATATGTTTGTAAACAGGTTTAAATTCCTCTTCAGACAAGACAAAGGAATGTTCATCAAGTTATAATTCAGGTGGCCACTTGTCCTGTAACAGGAGTTTGGGGTTCCTTGCCAATACACCAAGACCCCAACTCACCAATAAATTTAGGGTACTAATGGCCTGGGTTCGCTTCCCTAGTACCCACATAAAGCAAGATTGACAAAGTGGGGGAAGCTTCTGGAGTTTGTTTGCAGAGGCTAAAGGCTCTGGTGCACCCCTTTTCTCTCTCTCTCTCTGTCTCTGCTTGGCTTGCAAATAAAATAAAATATTAAATTTAGGGTACTCTAACCTTGTCTTATGTATTTAAAGAATTAAAATCCATAGACCATAGGGTAAGACTTAGACTAAGAGACTTGATTTGATTAAGAGGGGGAAAGAGGAGAAAAGTAGAGAGCTCGTGCCAGGTAAAAGGCTGGGGGGGGGGTGGTTAGGGAGCCCAGTGGGACGAGGGAGTCTTACCGAAACAGGGACCTGGATGTTCAGGATGAACAGCCAAGAAGCCTTGCTCATCTGGTAAGGATCTATCTATAATCTTATTGTGGTGGGCTCTACCCTCAAGCTCAGGGGAGTCTGAGAGAACTGACTGGTGTGGACTCAGGCAGCTGGCTCAGGAAGAGAGGTCAGCCATGACTCCAAGTTTGGGGGTTAAGTTTAACTATCCACAATGCCAGAATCAGACTTAAACCTTAATTCTAGGAAAGGGAACTCCTTTCCTGGAAGGGGCTCAGGTTGTTTATAGAAAAATAGATCTAAGTAACTCCTTTATTCAAGAGATAAGGAGAGGAGAGATCCTTCTCTGATCTCTAGCAAAGTGGAGACTGCAAGGGTCGCCCAAGGACATTCCTGGATTTTGTTGTTTGTTGTTGTTGATGATAATCTTTCAAAGTGGGGTCTTGTTTTAGCACAGGCTGACCTGGAATTCACTATGTGGTCTCAGGGGGGCCTCAACTCATGGCAATCCTCCTACCTCTGCCTCCCAAGAGCTGGGATTAAAGGCCCTCCTTACCATGTCTGGCCATTCCTGCTTTTTACTTTTGGGGACCCAGTTACCCTAAATGGCCTCAGTCCCAGTTTGCTTTTAAGAATCTCCCCTAATTTAAATCATAACGAAGGTTCCATTTGAATATAAGTCCTAGGAGCTGGAGGGATGGCTCATTGGTTAAGGCACTTGTCTGGAAAGTCTTCGGACCCTGGTTTGATTCCTCAGTACCCACATAAAGCCACATTCACAAAGTGGTGCATCTGGAGTTCATTTGCTAAAGGCCCTGGCACACCCATATTCTCTCTCTCTCTCTCTCTTTCTCTCATAAATATTTTTTTAAAAGAAGATAAATCGGAGGCAGAGGTAGGAGGATCACCATGAGTTCAAGGCCACCCTGAGACTACATAGAGAATTCCAGGTCAGCCTGGGCTAGAGCAAGACCCTACCTTGAAAAACCAAAAAAAAAAAAAAAAAAAAGAAGAAGAAGATAAATCCTAAATTCACCCTATGTAAAATATTTCTTGATTTTTCCATGCTCTCGCATCCATCCTTGCACTTTGTTTACAAGTCTGCAAAGTAGGAAGAGAAGCATTTCACCTTTTCTGTGAAGAAGGTAATCAGGGAAGGCACTAAGGGGTACAGTGGTGACTGAGGTCAGGCCAGAACCTAGGAACTCCTCACTTCAAGTCCAATACTGTTTTTGTTATGAACCTGTATGTGTCGATGTGTACATAGAGGCTAACCTCACTTCCTTGTTTGGCATTTGCTTGGGGACTGAACCTAGAACAGCTTAGACACGTTCATCATTGCCCAGAACCCAGGCAAGCATTAAAGCAAGCAAAGGGGATATAAACCCAAAGAGCGTGCTAACCAATACCGGAGGCAAACGATGTAAACTTTTTTATTTATTTATTTATTTATTGGTTTTTCGAGGTAGGGTCTCCCTCTAGCCCAGGCTGACCTGAAATTCACTATGTAGTCTCAGGATGACCTTGAACTCATGGCAATCCTCCTACCTCGACCTCCCGAGTGCTGGGATTAAAGGCGTGCACCACCATGCCCAGTTTAAATATATTTTTAATTTTACTGAATCAGATTATTTGAATCTTGCCTCTGGCAAGATTAAGGAGAGAAGGAAAAGGAGAGGGAGAGGTGGAGGGAAAGAGAAAGGATAAGAGAGATGAAGGCATGCTTAGTATTGAAAGAACACAGAAATAAAGTTCTGCTCCGTGTTAATAGATATATATTTTTCCTATGACAGTACTTAAAAAACTTATAAAATCAAAAAAAAAACTTTCTTGGTCAAATGTCAATGAGACAATATAGAAAACCCTTTAAAACAGACGCAAGGCTCTGGAGTGTCCAGGGTATCCCAGAGGTGCTGGAAACGCGCTGCCACACCAATAAATAAACAGCCAGTCTGCGAATGTCAACCGAAGGCCGCCGGAGCCGCGGCGCCGGGCGACGAGGCCGGCGTCCCTCCCTGTCTGTGCAAAGACACCGCCGCCCAGGGCCGCGCACCCGCGCGGAGGGTGGAGGTCCCCCGGGCGGCGGAGGACAGGCTGGGGACCCCGCCCGCCCGCCCGCCCGCCCGCCCGCCAGCCGGCCGGGAGGGGCGAGGCGAGCGCGCGGGCGAGCGAGCGCACGCGCATGCGCACGGGCCGCCGGAAGAGCTGGGCCGCCCCGCGGCGGCCGCGGGCGCCAGACGGCGCGCGGCTGCGGGGAGAGCGCGGGTCGCGAGATGGGGCCCCAGCAGAACGCGGCGGAGGTGGCGGTGGAGCTGCGGGAGCCCGCGCCCCCCGAAGTGGGCGACGGTGAGGTCGAGGAGCCGGCGGGCGCCCCCGGCCCCGGCAGGTGCTGGCCGTGCGGAGCCTCGCCGTGCGGCGCGCGCGCGGAGCCGGGTGAGTGGCGGTGCGGACCCCGCGCGGGGCTGGGGGCTCGGGGTGCCGGGCGTCCCCGCCGTCCTCGCCGGGGGGCTGCGGAGCGCCAGCGCCCCTGCCGGCGTGCTCCCCGAGAGAGAAAGTTCCGAGCGCTGGCAGCCCTCGGGGGGCGTGAGAGGCGGACCCCTCGGGAGTGCCGCGGGCGGGAGCCCGCCGGGGGGCGACGGTGAGGGGACCCGGGCCCAGGGTAGGGGAAAGCAGACCCCCGAAAACGCCTCTCGAGGCAAGCAACTCCCTGGAGAGGAATGCTTGTTCCAGGGTCTTGGCGTCCAGTGGTCTTGGGCGCCTGCCTCGTTAGAAGGTCCCCAAAGCCGGGGACCCCTAGCGAAGAACTCTGGCAGGTCCAGCAGCGCTGGGGTGAGGATCCCCGTTTGCCAGACGGACACTAACTGAAGGGTCCTGTCCATTGAAAGGGTTTTCTAGAAGGAAGCATAGGGACATTTCCTTTAAGGACAAAGTTACACCTATTGTACTACCTTAGCCCTCAACCCCTGGGTCTCACCCCCGCCCCCTAATAATATGGCCAGGGATTTCTGTGTTGATTATACCATCTTACTCTTACCCAAGGGACTTAGCGAAAGAAGCCTCAGGAAAAGGACTCTTACATTTCTGTCCAAAATGCTAACAGAAATCATCAGGCTTTTGATCATTTCTGAATGGGTCGGTGCCTCCAGGAACAGGGGTTACCCCATGCCGGGCTGACCAGATGGGCAGCCCTAAAAGAGGTCAGCTTCTCATCTTATCCTGTTGCTGAATGTCATTGTGGCTTAATGTCCAGTTAATCCCCACAGGCTCCAGTTTCCCATTTGAGTCTGTGTACAGGTACTGTACGCTCAGGTAGCACATGGCAAACCTGTGTGAGTGTACTTAAGAACCGACTTCAAAGAAAGTTCTTGACTCCTTGAAAATATTCCTAAAATACCTCTCTGTCTCTCTTGAGTTACTTGCTCTCTTCAACAGCAGTGCAGTAGTTATCTTTGCACTGTGCCTCCATCCTCACATCAAAGTCATGAGCTACTTATTATTATTATTATTATTATTATTATTATTATTATTTTTGGAAGCAGAGAGAAGAGAGAATGGCCATATCTGGGCTTCTAGCCACTACAACTGAACTCCAGACACATGGGCTACCTTGTGCATCTGGCATTATGTGGGTGCTGGGGATTTGAACCCAGGTTGTTAGGCTTTGCAGGCTAGTGCCTTAACCGCTGAGCCATCTCTCCAGCCCTAGAAATTGAATTTTTAAGTTACCCAGGTGCTTCAGACTTCCAATGAGCTTGGCAATCACCAGTTTAAATAAAAACAGACTTGAGAAGTTTTCACTTTTCTTCAGGAAGTTTCCTAGGGACCACTTCATTGAAACTTTCAACGTTTCAACTTTTGTTTAGAGTTGCCATATGATTAGATTTGCTTGGGATGTGAACATAGAAATGCATTGCATGGGCAACTGGATTATCCCTCTCCCTTGCTCTTCTCCATTGACAGAACTGAAAATATTCACTAAGGAAAGGGGTTTGCCTTCAGAGCTGTCTCTTGCCCTCCCTAACAAATAGTCAAATACAACTAGACCCTCTGTCATCTGTCCTGACCTAGGCAGGAAACAGGCGACAACTATTTATAGGCCAAAAAAGATGAGTGTATGTGTTTTAAAGGAAAAGATCATTAGGACCAAAGGTACAAAATTACTTTTTTTTGCCGGGGGGTGGGGGGGAGCTCAAGGTAAGGCTCTATAGAGCCCAGACTGACCTGGAATTTACTCTGTAGTCTCAGGGTGGCCTTGAACTCATTGTGATCCTCCTACCTCTGCCTCTGGGTGCTGGGATTAAAGGTGTGTGCCACCACACCCCAGGCAAAATTACATTTTTAAAAAATATTTTATTTATTTGAGAGACAGACAGACAGACAGAAGGGCGCACCAGGACCTCCAACCACTGCAAATGAACTCGAGACACATGCACCGTCTTGTGCATCTGGCTTTATATGGGTACTGGGAAATCGAACTCTGATCATTTTGCATTGCAGGCAAACACCTTAACCACTAAGCCATCTCTTCAGCCCCAAAAATTACATTTTAAAAGAGGTAAAATATTACATTAAATTGAAATTCTTGAAGAAAAAGTAATGCGCTTAAGTTGGAGAAGATCCTTGAATTAACAGACCAGGAAGATGTTTTCCTAGGACTTCTCATTCTGTTCTGTCGGAGGGTGGAGGTTCTGTGTGTGGGTTGGGTTTGTTTTAAGAAAAATTGTTTTGTTTGGACCTGAATCTCATAATTCCAGAAGCCAAACTCCAAGGCTCACCACAGCCAAGGCATGCATTTTGTGGTGCTTCATTTGGAAGTGTTCAGAAGTTTCCTTTTGGCGGTCTGAGTGGGTGTGTATGGGCACGTGGCACTAGGACTTTGTGGAGGATTCTGGTACCTGCCTGCCCTGGAGTAACATCTGCCAACTCTACAACAGTCTCCCCAGGAACCAGAAGGGGGAGAGGTCTCTAATGAGCCTGGTATCTGCTTACAAAGGTCAGGCTAGGTAGTGTCCCTGAAGAACTTGCTTCATCATGCTTTGGTCATGATTATAGGCACTTGTGGGCAAAGGTATCTAAGTAAGGTGAGGCCGTTGAAATATATTACCTGGTGTAATTCATTAGAGTAGGGCATTATTCAACAAAATGGAATTATGCAATACTACTCCATAGCTGAGTAACACTTTGGAATGCTAATCCTAGTTTTCCAGTACATTACATGTGTCCACACATGCTTTAGCTTCACTCTGAATTAACAAAAGACAATTGTGTTTCCTTCTTATCCTCTCCTGTGTTAGTTTATTAAGGCTATATTCCTGTGTGGCCTGTCTTTTTAGGATGTCTCTGCTTACTGCATTTTGTCCTACTCTTAATGACAGTATTACAATTAAAACAGGCTCTGTTCCCATGATAGGAAGTATCTAAAAAGATAACTCACAGATCATTTGATTGAAAATTTAAAAAAATTTTTTTTGAGGTAGGATCTTGTTCTAGCTCAGGCTGACATGGAATTCACTATGTAGTCTCAGAGTGGTCTCAAACTCACAACAATCCTCCTACCTCTACCTCCCAAGTGCTGGGATTAAAGGCATGAATCACCACTCCAGGCTGAATTATTTTTATTTATATCTTTTTGAGGCATTGTGTTGGCCTAGTCCAGGCTTACTTGATAATCAATCACTCCACAGCTCAGACTGAACTCAAACTCACTGAGATCCTTCAACCTCACCCTTTCCAGTACTGGGATTATAGGTGTGAGCCACTGCCACATCCAGTTTAGATTGAATTCTTGAGTTCTTTTGAGGCAGAGTCTCACTCTGGCTCAGACTGACCTGGAACTCACTCTGTAGTCCAGGCTGGCCTAGAAGTCATGGTGATTTAATTCAGCCTCCCGAGTCGTGTGACTAAAGGTTTGGATTGGATTCTTCTTTTGTTTTTTTGTTTGTTTTTTTGTTTTTTGAGGGTCTCCCTCTAGTCCAGGCTGACCTGGAATTCACTCTGTAGTCTCAGGGTGGCCTTGAACTCATGGTGATCCTCCTACCTCTGCCTCCTGAGTGCTGGGATTAAAGGCGTGCACCACCACGCCCGGCCTCAGATTGAATTCTTGATGGTATGGTAGAAGCACAAATTCCCAGCTTCAGATGGAGGCAGGAAATAAAGGATAAAAGTAACACAGGTTAGCTGGTCACCACCGACACAGATCATGTTGCTACTGAACTGTTAGACTCGTAAGTCTTTCTGGGAGGTTTTCTCACATTCTTTCCTTCTCCAGGTAGTTGATTGGATGTTCTGTGTGCTAAGCATGAACAGGATAGTGGAGGTCCCAGCCTGAAAAAGCTTGTAGTTTTTGGAGGAAGTCAGATAACCAACAGCTGACCAGATAACATGACTAAACTGCTCTCCACTAAAGAGGCTCTCTTCCTGAAGCCCAGTTTACCAGGGACATTGTAGAAGTAAGATATTACCATTGTGAAGTATTTTTTACTTCCATCTTGTCAAGGGTTTCTTAACGATTTCTCTTGCCACCTTGGCAGGATTTCTACTTTGATTTATAAAGAAAAGGATGATTCTTCAGTGAGCCAAAAGAAATCTATTTTATAGGGTGAAACAGCATTTTCAGAATGTAGGTTTAAATTGTTTAAATATGGTGCAGGAACATGGAATGGATATGTCACATGGCTCTTTTTTTTTTTCTGAATTTCTAAGTGAAAGTGATGGAACGTGCACTTGGAAGCAAGGACTAACCAGAATTTCATCTTTTTCAGAAGCCAAGAAGAAAGCGCCCTGTCCTGGACTTGGCTTGTTTTACACACTGTTGTCTGCCTTCCTTTTCTCAGTGGCCTCTTTATTTGTTAAAAAAGTGCAAGACGTCCATGCTGTAGAAATTAGTTTATTTCGATGTGTGTTCCAAATGCTAGTTATTATCCCTTGCTTAATATACAGAAAGTAAGTATTTCTTAATGCAAAGTAGAAGATATTAGTAAATGTGTGTCAATCTTTAGAACTGTCTTGTTTTCTCTACAGTAGCTAATGGATCATAGGACAAATTTCTGTTCCTCTTGGCTCTGATTAATGAAATGTCACAAGGATCTACAGGATTCTATCATAAGCACATACCACATGCACGACAAAAGAGACAAAGGACATTTCTTCACTGCCCCCTATTTTGAAAACAAGGCTTTCCTTGTATAATTCTCCTATCTTATCCCAGTCCCTCCTTTCTTTTGGCATAACTAGGAGTTGAAGACAAGAATTAGATGAATGGAAATCATAGTGTCTCCTAGCGGAACAGCCTGCTCTCTTGCCAGGGTAGTCAGTCAGCTAGGTGTTCCCTAGGAGGTGACAGGGCATAAAGTTTTTGACTGCTGTCTATTCAATTTTCTCCCCTGTAAACTGGAGGGAGTGGTACTTTCAGGCCTGTGCCCCACAAGGGGTTGCCAAGGTCAAATAAGAAGTACTGTAGGTCACAGTGCTTTCTGTAGAATATAATATATAAGCACCGTGTCTACTCCTCACTCTTCTTCCCTCTACACTTGCCCTCTTCCCTGTGGAATTTACCAGTCTCCCTGGAGTTAAACTTACGCTCAACCTCCCTTCCCAGCATTATAACCTATACACACCAAATCTCAGTATACTTTGAATGTGGAAAGGTAGATCAGCTGGGTCCCTCCTGGCTTTTCTGGCTCTGTATTTTGGGGCAAACCACTTAAATCCAAAGCTTCAGTTGCTTGCTGCCAAAGTCTCCTTATATCTGATAACACGATACAGATCATTTATAATAGTCTCCCCAGATCATGAGAAACAGGTTGAAAAGTAAAAATTTGCAGTGATTAATATTGTTGGAAATTTCTGTGTACACGTGTATAAGCCATAACACTTTAGGAAATTTTAGGTGTCAATAGAACACCTCCATTTTGTAATAAAAATATTGTCAGTAGGACACTAGAGAGAGTTTGCTTCAAATCCTTGGTCTTCATCTGTTTTGATACAGCTATATTTCATTATTGTGGAAGACTTAGGGGCCAAAGGTGACCATGCTTTCATTTGACTCCAGTTATTCAGGCGTGTCCATGGCTGCCCTAATGAAGCCTGGCCCTGGCCCAGGCCAGTGAGTGCTACCTAACTAAAAATTTATAGACTAGGTTCTTAGCAAATATTTAATTGAAAAAATTAGATAGCAACAATTACTTATATCCAACTACTACATAGTTCAGTGTGTTTTAACTCCTCATGGGAACAATGAAAAGTTATCTCACATTCATTGGCTAAAATGAGTTTTAATAGTGCTTTAGCCTTTATAGAAAAACTCCTGGGATTGAGAATACACATTAGCCAGGGACATGTTTCCTCACATGAGGCTACTTATCTTGAAATTGTATTTATTACAAAAATGACATATTTCATCAGAAAATTTGAGGAACATAAGGAAAATTATTTATGTGTCTACCTATTAAGATATAATAGCTGTAATTAATATATATAGACTATTTTCCTTTTTGTTCTTTTGACCTGCATATAAAGTATATACATATAGGGAAAATAGTATCTATATTTACTGGCTTAATTATGTTTTCTGTGAGGTTCTTGTGTGTTGATTTTGATCATGCTTTGAACATTTTGAAATGTTATTACTATATTTAGAAAATACTTTTAAATTGCGTACTTTTCAAATAATACTTACTAAACATTTTATTTAAAAGCATATGCTAAGTTCATTTAAATGCATTTCTTCATTTAAATTTACAGAACTGGGTTTTTAGGCCCAAAAGGTCAACGAGTTTTCCTCATTCTCAGAGGAGTCTTTGGTTCTACTGCCATGATCCTTATATACTATGCTTACCAGACGATGCCCCTCGCAGATGCCACAGTCATTGCATTTAGCTGCCCAGTGTTTACGTCAGTATTTGCTTGGATATTTCTCAAAGAACAGTGTAGCCTTTGGGATTTTTTCTTCACCTTGTTCGCAATCGCTGGAGTGATCCTTATCGTGAAACCATCATTTTTGTTTGGTTCCAGTGCTTCGGGGATGAACGAAGGCTATTCAATGCACCTTAAGGGAACCTTCGCGGCTATTGGACATGCCATGTTAGCTGCAATGACTCTAGTTATCCTCAGAAAAATGGGGAAATCTGTGGACTACTTTCTGAGCATATGGTATTATGTCATCCTAGGCCTTGTTGAATGCATCGTCATCCTCTTTGCCATAGGAGAGTGGAGTCTGCCCTACTGTGGGTTGGACAGGCTCTTTCTCATCCTCATTGGGCTCTTTGGTTTGGGGGGTCAGATACTGATCACAAAAGCACTGCAAGTAGAAAAAGCAGGACCTGTAGCACTAATGAAGACAATGGATATAGTCTTTGCTTTTGTTTTTCAGATTGCTTTCTTTAATAATATGCCAACATGGTGGACAGTGGGTGGTGCCCTCTGTGTAGTAGCCAGTAGTACTGGAGCAACCATTCGCAAATGGGTTCAGAGTTCCAAGTGAATGTCTTTCTGAACTCATTTTCAAGTACACTATCACCCAGCTCAGACATAGCACACACATGTGTGGACACTCGTGCACACCTGGAAAGTCTGTTTTATTCATTGACTATATTTAATAAATTTCATAAATAAAAGTACCATTTTGAATATGGTATGTCTTTAAGAGTAGCTAGTCTGGTCTAGCACATGTTTGGTAGCTTTTATTCTTGCTTTATTCTTTTTTTTCTTTTTTTTTTTTGGTTTGTTTTTTTATCGGGGTGTGTGAGGGGTGATCATTTGAAGAAAAACTGCAGAAATTTTTATGACTATCTAATTTTGAACTGTATTTTTGGCACACAAATGGGATTATGGATAGGGGAAATTTTAGATATTCTTTTAACAGTGTAGAGCCTAAGAACCTTAATACTGATAAGCTGCTGTAACTAGTACTGTGCTAACATTCATTTGCAACATCATTCCACTCAGGATGCCAAAGCTGGAACAGCGCAGGCGCCTGTCTACTCACTGAGATTAATAGTTCAAGTGAATTGGCCTTACTTTTAAGGATTTTATTAATGATTGTCATACTTTTAAGTCATATTTGTGCCTTTTCATTTTAATGCTAGAATTTTTGTATGTAACCTTGAAAACTTTTTAAATTGCCATATTTGGTTGGTAGTTTTCTCTTTCAGTGGCATTAGCAATTGTAGCTATCATTTTATAATTTCTTTGAAGGACAAGTTAAGAAAGGTTTATTTTAAAGAAAGAAAAACAGAAAGCTCTCAAGTAAGGAGGGGGCTCTGAGCAGGTAATCCCTCATATAATTTAAATTTTCCTCTGTTTTATTGAAACTGCACTTTTTAACATTCCAAGATTTCTAATCTCTAAGTCTTAATATAGAAATCTTGGCATGGCCAGTGTGCACATTTCTCTCCTGAGGTGTTTTCTCCTCACTTGAGATGTGATGATTTTCTATAAATTCTCCTTGAATTTATAGTGTGATGCCAAATAAAATTTTCTCAGGATCTTAATAATGTTGAACCATATGAGATTACCCAGATTTTATTATTTTAATTTACAAAACTGTAGTTCCATAAGGCTCGCCCTAATAGATAGGTACCTTTACCCACTCAATCAGATACTTGGTGGATTTTGGACTGTATATTTTAAAAGTAACTGTTTAAAGTACAGTTATGTTGTTAAAACTTAGTCTTTTTCCACTATGGAATTTATATGTAATAACACTTGTGTTATATACTCAATGGAAAGACTTATTAACCCATAGTTGATTGGCCTTCATAGTGGCTTGGATGGAAAGAATATCGCTGGTAAATGTGGTTTGTCAGCCTGGTGTTGACCGTCAGGCTGCATCATGGCAGCAGTGGGAGTTCAGACAATGAACTTTACCTGTTCTTTACCTGGAGCACCGCCAAGCCCCTCCCCTGCTGCAGCACAGTGTGACGTCTAGGAAACGTGGGAGGTTGGTAAAGATGTCGCAAGCAAGCACGTGCGCACCATTCGTGGTCACAGTGCGCCCTTTATGGTGAGGCCACAGTGGCTTTCACCTCTTACATGGTCCAACACTGCATCTGCCGTTATTTAAGCTGAGAGTTGAAAGGCTAAATATATCCACTCTTCACACCCTCATCACAATTCAAGCAAAT
>PVHP010046329.1:0-13328 GCA_004024765.1 Zapus hudsonius | reverse complement strand
ACTTCTGTACCTCCTCTCAAGTATTCTGATTTCTTCCCCATAACTAGTTCCATACAAAGAAGACAGCACTGTCACTAAAATTATTCAAATGCACATTCTGCCCTGTTAGTAAATACTCACTATTTTCCATCTATGCATTACCTGAACATTCCCAATAATGACCCCAAGTTTACTCTTAAATGTAAGCTCTTACATCCACATTTTCAGTAGTTCCATGTTAGTGTTTATGCCTTTCTCTGGGTTCTTTTGATCTCAATTTCAAACTAAATGACTTTTTCAATGGTCTGCTTGATAAAGATTTTTGTATGTATTCATCCCACAGAATCTGAACAGGCCTCAGTTACCATGAGATTAACTTATCCCAGAGTGACCTTGTAAGAGTTACAGAGTGAGGCCTAGAGAGGGAATCCAGTGTTTTGGTTATGCTCTCTATATTTTTCATGAAAATCTAAGATCCTACCTCAGAGGTGTTGAGTCCAAGCCTTAGGTAATTCAACACTTGGGTGACGACTTGTTAAATACCTGGCTATGGAGAGAAGGTCAAGTCACAACCAAACCTATCATTAATAATGAATTTCCTCAAACCCCATGAGGAAGTGCTGTGTTATTAATCAATCTAGGTTTACTTGGTTCATCTTGTACTTTGGAGGAAACTTTTCTCTACCTGCCAGAAGGGTATTCATTTCCCAAGTGAATGGCTGGAATTATTTCTTAGTATTTCATCACAGAGCTTATTATCTAATTCTGACATCTCTCTAGCATAATAAACTGGGGGCGTGACACAGATCCATAGTAAATGTGAAATAAAAAATTGATTTTCTCAATTAGAATATAATAAAATTAGGAACCTTGTTCTAAGTCATTGTTCCATGCTCTTTGGGGAATATTATATTTTGAAACAGGTATGCTTATATTATCATTTCAACATTGTCTTTCATCCTGAAATTTCTTCTTCTGCACAATCTTTGTGTGGGTGATGCTTTCTCTTGTGGATCTCATTTGACTGATGTTTGCTTTCATTTCCAAAATTTCTGTTTTGGTTTCTTTCAGTGTTTCAATTTCTCTGCTGAACCTTGCTCATATATTTATGATGTTTTTTCCCCCAACTTGTTTAATTCATTTACTTTGGAGACTGTCTTGCCAAGAACTTAATTTACTTGTCTATATCACCTTTGATTATTTTTTAAAATGGGAGTCTAAATTCTTTCTTTGCCATTTTAGCTATTTCATTTTTTACCTTCCATTATTGGGGAGTTAAGTTGGATATGTGTTGTCATGGTCTGTTGTCTTTAGGATGTTTGTGGATATGGATATGTTTTCTATTTTTACTCATTCTATTTTTTTCTTTTTCTTCTCGATTATTTTGTTTAGCATACGTCCTTGGGAGAGTTACCCTCACTAGGACATGTATTTGATGCTTATGAAAGTTAAGGGCATTTGGGAATTACTCATCTCCCAAATAATGCAGAACAATATCTAGTTCAGCAGGAAAAGAAGAAAGCATAAGAATCATCTTTAAATTTCTTCACAAAAATATACTGGGATTTAAATAGTGACTTTAATATTTATGCTTTTTGACTTTCTAAGTGCAAAATAAAAAAGGTTTTTCAGAATTAGAGCATTTTAGAAGTAATAAAATCAACGACTCCATGGTTGTTTGGATTTCATCAGCTTAGCCTGACAGTGGGTATATTACCAACATCATTTCTAGTCACCACAAATCCATTAGACACAGGCCTTCTACTTAAACCTCCTGTATTACAGACAATAAGTCTTCAAGTACCGCCAACCCCATAGTCATAGCCACATAGTCATTTTCCTTTGAAGAATGAGAAATAGAATCCAGGTAGATTTTTAAAAAAATATTTCATTTATTTATTTAAGAGAGAGAGAGAGAGAGAGAGAGAGAGAGAGAGAGAGAGAGAGAGAGAGAGAGAGAGAGAGAGAGAGAGAGAGAGAGAGAGACTGGGCACACCAGGGCCTCCAGCCACTGCAAATGAACTCCAGATACATGTGCCTCTTTGTGTATCTGGCTTTACATGGGTACTGGGCATATAAATTCGTGTCCTACTGCTTTGCAGGCAAGTGCCTTAACCACTTAGCCATCTCTCCATCCCATGTTGATTTTTTTATTTATATCTTTATTATCCATAATTAGATACATTGTATGAGCAAATATTATATCATGGTACCAGCATTTCCCTCCTTTTTGTCCCCAACCCACTGGGAACCCTCCTCAGTGGGCATAGTAGATCTGTCCATGGGGTAGGTTGTTATGAATTGCACAAGGGTTAGCCAGTTTTTCCCTCCTTAGTGTGTTGTTGTTCAGGTAGCAATGTCTCTGGATATTCTCTCCCACCATGGCTCTTACAATATTTCCACCCCCTCTTTCACTCAGTTCCCTGAGTCATGGTTGGTAAGTTTTTAGTTTGCTTTATTGTTGAGATCTTAAGTGTCTCTGGACTTCTGCTTTGGATAGTCTTGGGTATCATTAGTATCTGTCTCTATTGTCCTTTCATGGTTTATCTGACTTGCTGTGGTGATTGGTCTCTTGTTTTGCCACTTTCTCTTAGGTTTTGTTTCTACCCTGTGTGATAGGCCAAGGGTGGTTCATCTCCTGCCAGGATGTCAGCCATCATCCCATGTTTTTTTTTTTTTTGGTGGAATTGGTTGTCCACAGCTCTTGCTACTTTCTGAAAAATACAAACAATGTCCATCAGGGACTAAGATCAGTACAGGTTAAATGAGACCAATGCTGAAAATTTGGTAATATTCTCATGGGTATAGCCTCTCTATAGCTCTCTCATAGTGGAAATTTCCCCTTGTAGCCTGGGTTCTTCGTCCCCATAGGATTTTGCCATGGACTCCAGTTACAGTTAAGGAATTCCTTGTCACTGAACTGATCACTTAGCCAATCATTAAGCCATTGATTATTCTCCTAGGTTTGGCACCACTATTGCACAGATGAGCATTTCTTGACTTGCTGGTCTCTTCCATATAGCCTTATGTTCAGCATTCTCGTGACATCCATCTGTATTGTATACCAGTGCTCTCTGTTTTCACCAAATATGATTGTCCATTTCCCTTGGCAGCTCATGTAACACTATACATGCTACATTCTTGGAGCTAGCTACTATTCCAGCACAGTCTCTCTGTATTGTGTGATGCTACTCTGTGGTATCTTCAGCAATAGTCTCTTACCTTTGGCTTGGGGTTGGGTATTCAAGAGCTTTGACAAAATCCTGTCTTGTTTTGGGAACCTCATGGGTCTTTTTGATCCACAGCTCAGTGAGGAAAGTAAACAATTACTGGGACAGGGTTTTGAAGGCCTAAGAAATTTTTCATGGGGTTAGGCTTTCTCCCATTCCATTCATGTCCCCTCTTACCAAGTGATGTCCACAGCTTCCTCAGGAGCTTTCCGTAAGTAAGGATTTTATGGTATTGATTCATTATTGGTTTAGCTGATTGTAAAATCCCTCCCATTCCTCCCCCTTCCATCCTCTTTTATAGTCTCTCCATTCAACTGTCAGGCTTGTTTAGATTTTAAGCTTAACCTGGTTAGGAACAGCATATGAAGGAGAATATGTGGTGTCTGTCTCTCTCATCTTGTGTGAGTTTACTAAGTATGATCTAATCCAAGTCATTACACTTTTAAAATTTTTATGTCATTTTTCTTTCAGCTGAGTAGAACTCTATAGTATAAATGTACCTCAACTAGGATATCCATTCGTTCAGTAATGGGTATTTGGGTTAATTCCAATTCTTAGCTATTATGAATTGAGCTGCTATAAATGTGGTTGAGCAAATGTCTCTGTGCCAAGGCATGAAATCTTGAGGGTAGATGCCCAGGAGTGATAGCTGGGTCCATTGTCCTCTCTATATCCATCCTATTCAGCAGCTTCCACACTGCTTTCTATAGTGGTTGTACACGTGTGCAATCCCACCAGCAGTGAATGAGGGTGTCTTTTCCCCTACATCCTCGCCACCATCTATTGTTGGATTTTTTAATGATTGGCATTCTGACTCGAGTAAGGTGGAATCTCACTGTAGTTTTGACTTCACTGATGATTTAAGGATGAAGTGAGAATTGGCCATTTGTATTTCCTCCTCTGAATTCTCTGTTGAGATCAATAGCCCATTTTGTTCAGAGGGCTATTTGATTTTTTTATTAATTATTTTTTGAGTTCTTTTTAAATTGTAGATATTAGGTCTGTGGTGTACCTGGCAAAGATTATCTCCCAGTCTGATGGTGGTTTATTTGCTCAGAGTATGGTATGTTTGTATAGAAGCTTTTAAGCTTGATGAGATCCCATTGGTTAAGTGATTGCTGCACTTCCTGGGCTACTAGAGGTTTGTTCACGAATTTTTTTCCCTACTCCTATCTTGTGGATAGTTCTTCCTCTTTCTTCCAGGGCTTTAAGAGTTTCAAGTGTTATGTTGAGGTCTTTGATCCATCTGGGCTTGGTTTTTGTGCATGGTGAGAGGATTGGGTCTAGTTTCATTTTTTTTGCAAATATATTTGTATATATCTATATATACAATATCAATATCAATATCAATATCTATCTATCTATCTATCTATCTATCTATCTATCTATCTATCTATCTATCTATCTATCTATCTATTGTCCAGCACCATTTGTTGAAGAAGCTATCTTTATGCCAATGAATGAATGTTGTTGGCTCCTTTGTCAAAGATTAAGTCACTGTAGTTACTTGAACTAAGAGCAGGGTCTTCAACTCTCTTCTATTGTTCTGTCTGTCTGTTTTTATGCCACTACCATGCTGTTTTTGTTACTATGGGTTTGTAGTATATCTTTAGATCCAGAATGGTGATACCACCTGAAGAGATTTTTTTAAAGTAATTTTTAAAAGTTTATTATCCAAAATTAGATACATTGTATGAGCAAATATTGTGTTGGTATCCCCATTTCCCTCCTTCCTGTCCCCAATCCACTGGGTATCCTCCTAAGTGAGTATACTTGATTAGTCTTTGGGGTAAGGGATTATGGATAGCACAGGAGGCAGCCAGGTTTGCCCCCCTTTTGTTTGTTATTGCTGAGGGGGGCAATGTCTCTGGATATTCTCCTCCACCATGGAACTTACAGTCTTTCCTCCCCCTCAGTTCCCTGAGCCATGGTGGGTAAATTTTAAGTCTGCTTTAATTTGAGATCTTAAGGGTCTCTGTATTTTTGCTTTAGGTTGTGTTGGAAATCATTGGTGTTTGTCTCGCTGACTTATCCTAGATTGACTGATTGGCTGTGGTTATGTTTCTTGCTTATCCTGACTGGGCCACTCCTTCATGGGTCAGCTTTTAATATGCCTCTAAGTTGGTGGTGGCATCTGGACCTTGTTGCATGCACTCTTTTTCCAGGGTTTCATGTTTTCCATCTGAAGGCCTTGGATTTCTGGTGTCACTTCCTGCAGGGGAGCTTGTCAGAATGTCAGACTGAACACTCAGGGATCCATCTTGGAATTTCTGCACCCTGTGAAAAAATACAAACATAACCTCTCTCCCAGTTCAAGATAGGTTCAGGACCTTGTCAAATGCCTGTCAGTGTGCCCTTCCATTGGACCATAGCAAAGGCCAGTACTGCTGGTCCCTAATGTTCCCAATGCAGCTGATTGTTGGCATCAACATTCAAAAAATTTAAAATAAAAAGAGAATGAGATATTAGATTTTGTGGAGCCTTGGAATATGGCATCGATTCCCCATTGTGTATTTTGTAAAATTTAGCCTTTAGTATCACACGAGCATGCTTGATTATCCCTTGTTCCTGAGGATTGTAAGGAATTCCAATTTTCAGCATAACAGAATAAGATGTAGAAAAAAGACAAAAAGGCTTTAGAAGTATATATGCGAACGTTATCTGTCTCAATTATTTTAGGTATACCCATAGTTTGAAATCCCAAGAGGCAATATACAATTACATCCTTTACAGCTTCCTCCTGTGTGTGCTGACACCACAAGGAATCCTAAAAATGTGTCAGTGATGACATGAACAGATATACACATCCAAAGGAAGGAATTTGTGTGACATCCATTTGCCACAAGTGATTAGGCAGCAACCCTTGAGGATTGAGTCCATAGGTAGGAATGGGTAAATGTCCCGGGCAGTTAGAACAAGAGCAAACAATAACATGAGCAGCTTCCCTGAGGCCAAAATGACACTGCAAAGAGGCAGCATTTTAATGATGTAATGCATGTTAGAAGATAGCTTCTTGCAAAGCAGGAAAGATACTTTGAGCGAGTAAATCAGCCACCTGGGTTCCTTCTGCCAATGGTCCAGGAAGACTGGAATGGGCACAAACATGGGCTACATAATAGAGTTGGTGAGGAGATTGAAGCAAACCTTGTAGAGAAAAGATGAAACAATTCATGGGTGGAAACAACGCAAGTCTGTAAGTGCTTCAAAGTGCCTACAACATAACAGTTGTCTGACTACAAGCTGAAAGGTTGGTTACCATCAAGCTCAAAAGCCTTTGTGGTTGCAAACAGTTCCACTGTTTGAGCAGATTCAGAAAAATAAGAGAAAGCATGGGTGGCATGGTTCCAAAATCTTCTAGTGTCACAGCAACAGTTTCATTAGAGCTTCCATCCAGAAAACAGTAAGAGTGAAGGGAGTGGGATTCATAGACAAACTCTTCGGCAGCATAAAAGTGGTTTCCTTGGAAAATGGCAGCAATTCTTTCATTTCTTATTAATAATTAGAAACACTGTATGAACAAGTCTTGTGATGGTACCCCCATTTCTCTCATTCCTGCCCCAACCTGCTGAGGGCCCTTCTCAGTGGGATTGCTAGAATATTCCTTGGGATGGGGGGTTATGTAAAGCAGTAGCCAGTCTTTTTGTGTGTTTTTGAAGGGAGCACATCATCTCGGGTCCTGTTGGTGGAATTGGGTTGTCCATGATTCTTGCTGCCTTCAGAAAAAATACCAACAGAATCTCCAACAGAGAGTGAGCTCAGTATGGGTTACATGAGACAAATATTGTTAATATGGTGAGATTTTAATGGGTATAGCCTTTCTGTAGTCCCAGGGTTAGTGGGGCTTCCCCTTAGATTCCAGGCTCTTGGTCTCCATTAAGAATTTGCTATTGATTCCTTGCCATTGATTACCCACCTAGGTTATGCACCACTATTGCACAGATGAGCACTTTTTGGCTTCCTGAACTTTGCCGTATAGCAGTATCCTCTGCATTCTCATAACATCTGTTGGAGTTGTATATCAATGTCCTCTGCTTTCTGTGAACATCATTGGCCAATTTCCCCTGGCAGCACATGTAATACCTTCCTGCACTACACAGGCTAACCATCTGGGAGCTGGTTTCATTTCTGGATCCAGCAGGGTCTCTCCTGTGTGAATTCCCTTTTGAGTTCAATGGGGTGTTTGATGTTTTCATTAATTTTTTGAGTTCTTTGTAGGTTCAAGATTTTAGGAATATGTCCATGGTGTAGCTTGCAAAGATTTTCCTCCCAATCTCATGGTGGTGTGTTGGCTCTGTGTATGATATGTTTATACAGAAGCTTTTTAGTTTGAGGAGATCCTATTGGTTGAGTTATTGCTTAATTACCTGGGCTACTGGGGTTATGTTCAAGAAGCTTTCACCTATTTCTATATCATGGAAGAGTTCACCCTATTTTTCTTCCATCTTTTTAAGATTTTGAGGTCTTAAATTGAGGTCTTTAATCCATTTGGAGTTGGTTTTTGTGCATGGTGATAGGAGTGTGTCTAATTTCATGTTTTGATGCATATTTATCCAATTTTCTTTGGTGAATGTTGGGGGCACTTTGCAAAACAACAAGTACCTGTAGTAACTTAAACTATGAAGAGGGTCTTCAATTCTGTTCATTTGGTCTGTCTGTTCTTATGCCAGTACCATGCTGTTTTTGCTACTATGGCTTTGTAGTATAATTCTACATTGGATATGGTGATACCTCCTGAAGTTCTTCTAGGGCTGAGGATAGTTTTGCTTTTACCATCCAGAATTTTCAGATTATTTTTTCTATCTGCAAAGAATGTAGCTGAGATTTTTATTGGTATTGCACTGGATCTGTATATTGCTTTAGGAAGAATTGTTATTTTTACAATATTAATTCTACCGATCTAAGAGCACAGAAAATCTTTCCATCTTCTGACATCATGCTCAACTTGAGTATTTTTGTTTTAACTATACAGGTCTTTCACATCTTTGGTTAGTGTCATTCTAAGGTATTTGATTTTTTGGAAGTTATTGAAAATGGGAGATTGCTTATTGCTTTTTCTGTATGCTTATCATTCACATAGAGAAAGACTAATGACTTTTGTGTGTTAATTTTGTATCCTGCCACTTTGCTGAAGGAATTTATCACCTTTAGGAGATTTATGATACTATCCTTCAGGTATGTTATATATACAATCATGTTATCTGTAAAAAGGGATATTTTCACTTCTTCCTTTCCAATTTTTATCCCTTTTATGGCTTTTTCTTTCTGTTTTCTTTGGCTATTTTGAAGAGCAGTGGTGAGAGTGTGCACCCTTGTCTTATTCTCAATCTCAGTGGAAACTCCTTGAGTCTTTCCCAATTGAGTATGATTTGGGATTTGGATGTTTTGTAGATGACCTTTATTATGTTGAGGTATAATTCCTCCATGCCCATTCTCTCTAGGTTTTGATCATGAAGTGATGCTGAATTTTGTCAAAGGCCTTCTCTGGGCATCAATTGAAATGATCATACGTGGTTTTTGTGTTTAAGTTTATAAATTTAGTGGGTTATGCTAATTGATTTCCATATGTTGAACCATCCCTGCATCCCTGGCATGAAGCCTACTTGATCTAGGTGAATGGTGCTTTTGATGTGTTGTTGAATTCAGTTTGTGAGGATTTTGTCCAGAATTTTTGCATCTAAGTTCATCATGTATATAGGTCTACATTTTTTTTTTTTTGGTTTTTCAAGGTAAGGTCTCACTCTAGCCCAGGCTGACCTGGAATTCACTATGTGGTCTCAGGGTGGCCTCGAACTCATGGCAATCCTCCTACCTCTGCCTCCCAAGTGCTGGGATTAAAGGCGTGCACCACCACGCCCACTTATAGTTTTAATTTCTTGCTGTATCTCTGTCTGGTTTTGGTATTAGGGTGATTCTAGCTTTGTAGAAGGAATTTGAAAGCATTCTGTTCTCCAGTTATATGAAAAAGCATGAGAAAAACTGGTTTCAGTTCTATCATGAAGGTTTGGTAGAATTTGGCTGAGAATCCATCGGAATCTGGACTTTTCCTTTTGGGGAGGTTTTTTTTTTTAAATTACATTTATAATCTCGTTTTATGTTACACGTTTGTTTAGGAGATTCATCTCCTGCCCGTTTAGTTTTGGTAAATGATAAGTATCCAGTAATTCATCCATTTCTTCCAGGCTCTACAATTTTGTGAAGTAGACATTTTGGAAGTACGTCCTGATGATTCTTCCAAATTCTTTAGTGTCTGGTGTGACCTCTCCCTTTTCATTTTGCTAATTTGATACATATTGTCTTGCTTATTTTTTCAAGAACCAGCTCTTAATTTTGTCTATTCTTTAAAAATTGTTTTCTTAGTTTCCAATTCATTAATATCAGCTCTGATCTTAATTATTTATTTTTTAATTTATTGGCTTAAATGCATATATATTAACAAAACAATATGCTCAGTATCATAAGTTATTAGAAAAAAAACCATTGAAATCAGGATGACATTCCCTTTTATGCATTAGATATTCTTTCTCCCCATGACACTTACATTCTTTTTTGCCTGCCTCTTCTACAAATTTACTTGAATCATGGTGGGTGAGTTTAAATTTTGCATACATATTATGTTTTTAAGAGTCTCTGAATTTGTGTTTTGGACATTTTTGTGTATCCTTGGTGCCTCTCTCCATTATCCTTCCCTAGGATATCTGCCTTGTTGTGGGAATAGCTCTTTTATGCATCATCTTGCTTCCTTAGAGGTTGTGTTAGGGCTATAAATGGTGAGTTTGAGGTGGATCATCTCCTGCTTGTGTGCCTTCATCAACTCAAGTCCATTTGGTGGAGTTTGGTTGTCTATAGTTCTCCTTGATTTCTGAAAAATAGAAACAGAGTTTCCAGCAAAGAGTAAGATCATTATTGGTCAATTGAGACAAATATTGCTAGGTTGGTGAGCATTTGGAGGGTGTAGCCTTTCTGAAGACCTATGGTTAGTGAGGACTTCCCCTTGGAGATAGGGTTCTTGGTCCCCATTCAAGATTGCCTTGGATCCCTGTACCAGTCAGGGGTTCCCTGCCATTGAGCGAATCTCATAGCAAATTAGCCAGCTGTTGATTACCCACCTAGGTTGAATGCCACTATTGAACAGATGGGCACTTCCTGACTTACTTTTCTGTGTCATATAACAGTGTTTTGCATTCTCAGGCCATCGGTTGGTGTACCTTGAAGATGTCTCCTGCTTTCTCAGAATATCATTGGTCTGGTTCTCCTGGCAGCTCATGCAACACTTTCCTGCATTACCCAGGCTACCCTCTGGGAGTTGATTTCATTTCCAGATTTAGCAGAGTCTCTCAGTGTTGTGTGATAGCAGTCTCTGGAATCTTCAGCACTAGGGTCTTATCTTTTCCTGAGGTGGGTATTCAAGAGCTTCAACAAAAGTTTGTCTTACTTTAGGGACCATGTAGGTCACTGTGATCAACAGCTCATTGTGGGCAGTAAGTAATTACTACATTGGTGAGCCAAAGGTCAGTGTCCTTTGTGCTATAGGCAGGCTTCCACCCCCCTTTGGGGTCTTTGTTACCCTGGATTCCTCTAGCTACCTCCAGAACTTGTACAGAAGAAAGGATTCTATGGTGTCAGATTATTGTTAGTTTACATTTGTGTACATCTCCCCCCTCTGTGACTCCCCTCTCCTAGCCCCCATTTCCTTCTGTCCCCTTTGTCTATCACCTGAATCACTAGTCATGTTTACTTACAGTTCAAGCTGAACCTGACTAGGCACCACAGATAAGGGAGAATATGTGGTATTTTTTCTTTCTGTTCTTGTGTGAGTTCACTGAGTATGTGTGGTACCCTGCTAATGAGGCATGGAGGATGTAGGGTTTTGCTGAGTCTGGCAGGCTTCTGGGACAGTCTCCTCCTGATAAGGAAGTTGAGGCAAAGTCCAAGGGCCCCTGTAAATCTTAGCAATCCTGAAAACTCCAAAGCCCCTAGGCAGGCCACAGCTGCCCCCTAAGATAAGATAAGCAGTTCAAAGCCTAATTTATTCCAACTGCAAATAACAAACCTAAACAATAAGGTTTCATTTCCTCTGCTAACATCACCATTCTCACACAGATCTTGCTTCCTATGCTTCTACCACTGACTTTTCCCTATATAAACAACTGTTATCTACCAATAAAATGAGAACTACCCACTGCCGCGTTCTCCCGAGAGTCTCATCTCTCGTTCGGCTCACGGCTGTTCCAAGCCACTGCTCACCCAGCTCCCGTGGGTGAACGGGGAGTTGATGCGCGCTGCAACCCCCTAAGTAACCCACGGACCTAGAACTGGCGACCCAACGTGGGTGACGGATCCCCAAAGAAGACAGACAGACGCCCAGCAAACCGCAGCTGGCATCCGCTTTCTACAGTCTGAGCAGCTGGATCTCTGGAATACACAGGGAACGTGAGTCTCCCTTCACACAAGGGACATCGGCCCCAGGAGGGTATCTGGGGTCTGGCCTCCACACTCTTGAGGGCTGGCACTCTTTTTTCTTTACTTTCTTTTTGGTCCATGCCATCTTGAGGGACTTTTCTAAGGCTAAGCAGCAACTGATATCTCTTGACTGGGGCTACTTTCCAGTAGGGACGGAAGGCTCTTAGCTGGATGAACTGACCCTGACCGCCCATCCGGGTGTTGGCTGTGACCACTCTATCTTAATCTCTATCTTGATTAAAACTGGCAATGCATTGGCCACTTAAATCCCATTAGGGGGGCCACCAGTATTCTGAAGTTTGCGGACAGGCTTACGTCTGAGCTTTTGGGGAATCCCCCTTATTGCTGGTCGATAAGGGAACGTTGCCCACTGGCTTTGGTGTTTCATATATTTTCTATCATGGGGAACTCCTCTACCCGTCAGAAGAATTCTCCAGTGAAGGAGTTAAAGGCACTTCTTAAGTCAGGGGGACTTGGCCATTCCAAAAGACAGGCTGCTTCCTTCTGGGAGGAAGTGCTCTCTGTAGCTCCCTGGATGAATGCTAGTGACTTCCATGATGCAGAAATTTGGACCCGTGTAGCATATCTAGCCAGAAACAAGGAGATCCAGGAAAGAAAGCCCCCTTCTCCTTCGTTTCTCCCAATAATAGCAGCAATCAGGCAATGTCTAACTCCTTCTAAAACAGAAGCTGATCTTAAATCACAAAATGAGGCTAATTCTGATGACAAAATCTCTAAGGATAACCTAATGACAGACCTTAGCTCCCTAAAACATTCTATAGAAGAAATTTGGCAAAAATTCGTAGGTCCTGGAGCTCAAATTCCAGCGCCACAGGCAGCCTCACAGCCTTTCACCTCAGGCACACCCCCCAGCCTTTTGGACCAAAGCGCTGATGTTAACTCTTCAGTGCCCAGATCAGACAAAAGTGCTGATGTTAATCCTTTAGTGCCCAGATCTATTTATCCACCTTTGCCACCATATATTCCCACAGTACCTGAGGAACCAATAATTCCAAAAATTCAACAGGTCAACTCCAGAGACAGAAGCTTTGATAACTCTCCTGTGCCCAAATCTATGCCCATGGTGCCGGAGAAGCCTAATCTCAAACTTGCGCCCTGCCCCACCCTCCCTGAGCAGCTCGCATTGAGCAGAGGCTGCACCCTCGCTACCCCCACCCTGCTTCGCCAAGATCCTGCCCTTGCCACTGGAGCCCCTGGCCCCGCCCTGCCCTCTCAGGCTGTGGCGTCTCATCAGCTTCAGGTCAAGCACTCTCCAGCCAGGATACACGGACAAACACCTAAAAAAACCCCAAAATTTACTTTTAAAATACCAAATCCTCTCAATATAAAAAACTGTATGCTCTCCATATGGCCTTTCAGGAAAAAATAGCCATTTTAACCTCTTCTCCAATAGCATTTATGCTATCTGTCTGGCCTCCACGTTCTGATGGGGGATAACATTTACTATATAGCCCTGGACATCTCCAGGGTCCAGCCTCTACAAGGCAAATCCTTTCCCTCACTACTTGCTTATAAAAATCTATGGACATATCTCTACTAATAAGCATTATTAAAGATATGGGTTGTCAATTTTCTTAAAATTACATCCATAGAGGTATTACATAAAAATGTCTAATATTTCCTATTAATAAGGATGTC
>PVHP010046328.1:0-13331 GCA_004024765.1 Zapus hudsonius | reverse complement strand
GCTGTCTCTCCATGGAGGATTGATTTTCTTGCTGGGATCCTGGCCCTGAGTCGCAGCCGGAACTAAACCCAGGCCCAGCCTCTCCCAGGTTCAGGACCAGAACAGGGCTCCCCAGCGGCTCTCTGCTCCTCAGGGAAACACGGAGCTAGACCCTCCCCCAACTGAAGCTCCTACCATTGTCCCCTCACGGCCCTGCTGCCAATTGAGAGGCTTCCCCTCCCAGGATTCCTCTCCCTCCAGGACTTGATCCTTGGACAAGCTTCTTTCCATACCCCCCCCACATACACAGGCCAGACCTCAGGCAGCTGCCTGGGAAACTTTGCAGGGGCGGGCTTAGACGGGTACCTGCAAAGAGGACACAGGCAGTCTCCACACTAGTACTAGGGATCATGTGCAACTGCCGGGAAGTAAAGTGGGATGAATAGCACTCCCCGGGGTGCCTGAATCCCACTCCCCTACCTGGACATTGGTAAGAATCAACAGAAAAAAACCCACAAAAATCAGAGAATGAATTCCCCAACCCAGGGCCCCTAGTACCTTTATGAAACAGGAAACTGGCAAGGAAGTAAAGGCAGCACAAATACAATAACAAAGAGAAAATAATATGACTCCTGACCACACCTGAAATGAAAATATGAAACAGTTAATGGCTGATATGGAAATTATGATAAAAGACATGAATGAAATGAAGTTTTGTAACTCAAGCATAGATTCCAGACTCAATATAACGGAGAGAAATATGAATGAATTCAGAAACACATTAAATAAATTGAAGATTAATCAACTAAGGAAGGAACTAGATAATCAATTGATTAAATTTGAAGAGGACTTCAGAAAACTTAAAAATGATTATCAGGAATCCCAAGCAAATACAAAAAATAGATTGGAAATTAGATCTCAGCAAAGAATTGAAGACTATAAACAAACTTATATCAGAAACCAATAATGAAAAGGAGATTTTAAAAACCTCCCTTGAATCAATCAGTCCCAGAGTTGACAATCTGAAGGACATAATATCAGAAGTTGAAGACAAGTCAGAAGGAATTAATAAGGATGCCATAGGCTTCAATAAATTCAAGAAATCAAGTGAGCAAAATTTGAGGGATCTATGGGATACCATAAAGAGGCCCAATATTAGAATCATGGGGATCCCAGAGGGAGAAGTAATCCAGGCTAAGGGCATAGGAAATATCTTCAACAGAATTATTCAAGAAAACTTTCACTATTTAACAAGAGAAAGCCCACTCAACTTTCAGGGGGCCCAGAGGACTCCAAATACACAGGATATGAAGAGGAATTCTCCAAGACATATTTTAATTAAGATGCCTAACATAGAAAGCAAAGAGAAAATACTCAAAGCTGCTAGAGGAAAGCAAACTGAAACTTATAAAGGAAAAGCCATCAGACTTACCTCAGACTTCTACTAGAAACCATGAAAGCCAGAAGGGCTTGGAATAATACTTTTCAGGGCCTAAAAAGTATGGCTTTCAAACTAGACCACTGTAACCAGCAAAGTTATCCCTCATGATAAATGGAGAAGTAAAAGTGTACCATGAAGTAAACCAGCTCTATGACTATTTGAAAACAAAGCCAATATTTGAGAAGGTCCTGCAAGAGATATCCCACACAGAAGAAAGAAGAAATCTACCTCAGAAGAGTACCAGAGATCAGACACGACAACCAACGTCAGTGTGCTAATAACAGCACCACAGACAACAAACCCCATTAACCCTTCATCATGGCAGGGCTCAAAGCAAACCTCACTGTTATATCACTGAATATAAATGGACTTAACTCCCCTATAAAATGACAGACTTGAAGGGTGGATCAGAAAATTGGACCCTTCCATCTGCTGCCTTCATGAAATGCACTTTACTTCTAAAGACTGCAATCTTCTTAGAGTAAAAGGATGGAAAACAGTCTATCAGGCATGTGGAAGTAAAAAGCATGCAGGTTTGGCTACATTAATCTCTGACAAAATAGACTTTACACCAAAATCAATTAAAAAGTATAAGGATGGTCACTTCTTAATCAACAAAGGAATGATCCAACAGGAAGATATCTCCATCATCAACATATACGCACCAAATTTGGTTGCAACACAGTTCATAAAGGAAACCTACTAAAAAATAAAGCAGAAATAGACTCTAATTCCATCATAGTAGGAGACTTTAATACACCTCTATCAGCTCTAGACAGATCAACCAAAGAGAAGATCAGCACAGACATAACGGAGCTTAATGACACCATTGACCAGCTGGGGATAACAGATATTTACAGAATGTTCTACCCCAAAGACAGAATATACATTCTTCTAAGCAGTGCATGGGACTTTTCCTAAAATTGATCACATCTTATGTCACAAATCTTCCCTAAACAAATTCAGGAAGATCGATGTAGTTCCTTGAATCAAGTTAACAATGGAACAGGATCCAGAAAATACACAAAGTACTGGAGCCTGAGTAATTCGCACTTAAAAAATGATTGGGTCATCCAAGAAATAAAACAGGAAATTCAGAATTTCCTAGTAATAAATGCTGACGATAACACATCATATCAGAATTTATGGGACTCAATGAAGGCAATCCCGAGGGGAAAGTTCATCGTGCTAAATGCCTCCATATCAAATACAGAGAGGTCTCAATTCAATCGCCTAACCACCGATCTAAGATCATTGGAACAGATGGAAAAAGATAACCTAAACTGCTCAAGACGAAAGGAAATAAAATCAGAGCTGAGATTAATGAATTGGAAATAAAGAAAACAATTAAAAATAGATAAATCAAAGAGTTGGTTCTTTGAAAAAGTAAATAAGATCGACAAACCCCTGGTCAATCTAATCAAATGAAGAAATGAGAAAGCCCAAATCAACAAAATCATAAAGGACAATGGTGAGATCACAACAGATCCTGATGACATTGGAAGAATCATCAGGTCATACTTCTAAAACCACTACTCCACAAAATTAGAGAAACTGGAAGAAATGGATAAGTTTTTGGACACCTACCAACTGCCAAAGCTTAACCCAGAGCAGATAAAAGCACTAAATAAACCTATCACATCCACAGAGTTTGAAGATGTAATCAAAAGCCTTCCCAAAAGGAAAAGCCCAGGACCAGATGGTTTCTCAGCTAAATTCTACCAAGCGTTAAGCACAGAGCTGAAACCACTCTTTCTGAAACTTGTTAGAAACATAGAAAAAGAGGGAAGGCTTCCAAACACCTTCTATGAAGCTACCATAGCCCTAATCCCCAAAGCAGGCAAGGATGCAACAAGAAAAGAGAACTACAGACCCATATCTCTAATAAAATTAGATGCAACAATCCTGAACAAAGTCCTAGCAAACCGGATACAATGCTACATCAAAAATATTATACACCCTGACCAAGTTGGCTTTATCCCATAGATGCAGGGATAGTTCAATATACGCAAGTCGATAAATGTAATACATCACATTAATCAGCTCAAACACAAAAATCACATGGTTATCTCAATAGATGTGGAGAAGGCTTTTGACAAAATGCAACACCTCTTCAAGTTCAAAGCTCTCAAAAGAATATGCATAGATGTCCTATTCCTAAACTTAATAAATACAATTTACAAAACTCCTAAAGCACAGATCATGCTCAATGCGGAACTACTCAAGGAGTTCCCATTCAATTTAGAAACAAGACAAGGATGCCCAATCTCACCACTGCTCTTTAACATAGTGCTTGAAGTTCTAGCCCAAGCGATTACACAAGAGAAGGGCATGAAAGGGATACAAATCGGAAAGGAAGAAATCAAACTATCCCTCTTTGCAGATGACATGATCCTTTATATATCAGACCCAAAGTTTATTAACAGTAAACTCTTGAAGGTGATCAATGCCTTCAGCAACCTGGCAAGATACAAAATTAATACACAAAAATCAGTAGCCTTTCTATATTCAGAAGACAAGCAGACAGAAAAAAAGACATTAGAGAGACTGTCCCATTTTCTATAGCCTTAAAGAAAATCAAATACCTTGGAATATCACTAACCAAGGTTGTAAAGGACTTTTATAAGGAAAATATTGAAACACTCAAGAAGGAATTAGAGGTAGGACATGAGAAGATGGAAAGATATTGCATGTTCATGGATAGGGAGAATCAATATAGTAAAAATGGCAAGCCTGCCAAAAGCAATTTACTGATTCAATGCTATGCCGATAAAAATTCCAACCTCTTTCTTCACAGACATAGAAAAAAATCTCTAAATTCATTTGGAAGGGCAAAAGACCTCAGATAGCCAAAACTATTCTAAGTAAAAAAATTTTACTCAGGAGGTATCACCATGCCTGACTTCAAAACATACTACAAAGCCATAGTAATGAAAACAGCATGGTACTGGCATAAAAACAGAAAGAATGATCAATGGAACAGAATTGAAGACCCAGCTTTGAATGGAAGTAACTTCAGTTATTTGGTCTTTGACAAGGGGGTCAACAATGTATGCTGGGCCAAAAATAGCATCTTCAACAAATGGTGCTGGAGGAATTGGATAAACATGTGTAAAAAAAAATGAAAATTAACCCACTCCTTTGACCGTGCACAAAAATCAACTATAAATGGAAGAAAGACCTTAATATAAATTTGGTAACCATGAACACCCTGGAAGAAAAAATAGGAGGAACTCTACAAGAAATAGGAGTGGGAATAAATTACCTGAGCAAATCTCCAGCAGCCCAGGAAATACGATAAACACTTAACCAATGCAATCTGATCAGGCTCAAAAGCTTCTGTACAGACAAACAAACCATACTCAGAGCCACTAGACTCCCTTCAAATTGGGAAATGTTTTTGCCAGCTACAACTCAGACAGAGGCCTAATTTCCAAAACCTATAGAGAACTCAAAAAAATAATAACAAAAACCCAAAATGCCCCCTCACAAAATGGGGTACTGATCTCAATAGAAAATTTATGGAGGAGGAAACACAAATGGCTTTGACTCATTTAAGAAAGTGATCATCATCCTTAAGCATCAGGGAAATGCAAATCAAAATCACAATGATATGCCATCTTACCCCTGTCAGAATGCAATCATAAAGAAAACCAACAACAATCGTTGCTGGTGAGGATGCGGGGAAAAAGGAACCCTCATTCACTGCTGGTGGGATTGCAAACTTGTTCAACCACTATGGAAAGCAGTGTGGAGACTTCTGAGCAGAATGGACATAATCCTTCCAATGGACCCAGCTATCCCTCTACTAGGCATCTCTCTACAAGATGTCACATCTTGATGCATAAACATTTGTACAACTATATTTATAGCAGCTCAATTCATAATAGCCTAGAATTGGAATCAGCACAAATGCCCATCCATGGAGGAATGGACAATGAAACTGTGGTATATTTACATGATGGAATTATACTCAGCTGAAAGAAAAAATGACACATCAAAATTTAGGAAAAAATGGTCTGACTTCAAGCAGATCTTTCTAAGCAAACACTCAAAAGAACAGAGATTTGAATGCCGCATACTCTCCCTCATATGTGGTCCTTAACCAGGATAACTGTTTACTTTATACAGACTAGTAGAAAGAAGTGAGACAATATGAATGCGGGGTAAGGGATGGGGGAGGGGAATGGCTTAAGCATGAGGATAAACCATATTAGGTTCAAAACTATAAAATCCTTATGAGCATAGTGTAACCTATTGAGAAAGTAGTGAGCGTCGCCTGGCAAGAGGGGCCATGAGTAGTAGGGGAGAAAGTCTAAGACTGTGAATAATTAGATCAGCCTGACAACCCCTGGTTCCAACCACTGGTTCCTTCCCTCACTGAGCTGTTGACCAAAGTGACTCATGAGATTCCAACAACAAGACAGAATTCTGTCAAAGCTCTTGAGTGCTTTCCCCAGGCCTGAGGCAACACCCTGTTACTGAAGAAACCACAGACTGCATCGATCAGCATCGAGAAACCCTTCAACGTCCAGAATGATATCCAGCCCCCAGGAGGCAGTTAGTGTAGTGCTGGAAGGCACTGCACAGGCTGCCAGGGGAAAATGTTCAACGACACCTGGACTAAACAGAGACCACTGACAGGAAACACAATCGGTGGTTATGAGTAGGCTGACCACAACTCCTACTGGGAGAGAACAGTGAACCAAGAAACGAGCACATGTGTAATGGAGGAGCCTGGGCCTGGGGGAGACAATCAACCGCTTTCGAATTCT
Organism: Zapus hudsonius; assembly: GCA_004024765.1. Taxonomy (NCBI): domain Eukaryota; kingdom Metazoa; phylum Chordata; class Mammalia; order Rodentia; family Dipodidae; genus Zapus; species Zapus hudsonius. The sequence continues at coordinate 7,136 of PVHP010046328.1, read as the reverse complement.
GCCAATTTTCCACTTGGTGAGGGAGACCCATTCACTGGAACTCGGGATTCAGGATGATGGGTACTGGATCCCGTACTCTTGTGCTCCCAGTACAAGTTGCACTATGGGAGTGATTTACGGGGAGGCTACTAGGGATAGAATCTAGGTAGTCCAGAATTGTGTATGTTTGTCATCCTGCATTGATCTCACTCTCCACTGGAGATTGTGTTTGTATTTTTCAGGATGCAGTGAGAGAGTTGGGGCCCATCTAGCCCTGCCGGCCGATTGTAGGCCGATGGCTGAGATTCTCGCAGGAGAGGAGCCACCTCAGTCATACCGTGAAGGATCCATACGGAACCCCACAGAGAATGTTGGGATGAACAAGGGCCCCACAGCCACAGCCATTAAATCAACACAGCATAAGCCAGTGGCACAGAAACCAACGATTTTCGACACAAAGACCCCTAAGCTCACAGCCTTTGAGCAGACTTAATGCTCATCCACCCACGACTCAGGGAACTATGTGGAAGAGGGGACAGAAAGATTGTGAGAGCCGTGGTGTGGGAGATTATCCAGAGGCATGGCCAGGAGAACCTGGCTGAATACTAGGCTATCCAGGGTCCCCTATCACAAGGACTGATCCAGACGACCAATGGAGGAGTTTATCCAGCGTAGTGGGGAGGGGAGGGCAGCAGGGAATTGGGGATAACAACTCATTGTTTGCCCACTAAATATTGTAACTTATTATGGACAATAAAAAAAATGGAATTTGAAGCAAAAAAAAAAAAAAAAACTGCAGTGGGGTACCACCTTACCCCAGTCAGAATGGCAATCTTAAGGAAAACCAACAACAATTTTTGCTGGCTAGGATAGGTGAAGGGGAACCCTCATTCACTTCTGGTGGGATTATACACTTGTTCAACAGCTATGGAAAGCAGTGTGGAGACTCCTAGAGAGAATGGAATGCAACTACCAATGGACCCAGCTATCACTCTACTAGGCATCTGCCCACAAGATGTAACATCTCGATGCAGATACTTTTGTACAACTATATTTATAGCAGCTCAATTCATAATAGCCAAGAGTTGGAATCAACCCAAATGCCCATCCATGGAGGAATGGACGGCGAAACTGTGGTGTATTTACACGATGAAATTCTACTCAGCTGAAAGGAAAAATGACATATCGAAATTTAGGAAAAAATGGTCTGACTTCGAGCAGATCTTACTAAGTAAACACTCAAAAGAACAGAGAATTGAACACTGCATACTCTTCATCATATGCGGGCCTTAACCAGGATAACCATTTTCTCTATGCACACTATTAGAAAGACGTGAGAGGTTATGCATCAGGTGTAAGGGGTGGGGGGAGGGGAATGGCTTAAGCATGACGCTATACCAAATGAGGTTCAAAAACATAAAATCCTCACTCACATACTGTAACCTACAGAGCAAGTATTGGGCATCAACTGGCAACAGGGGCCATGAGTAATAGGGGAGATTGTCTAAGCCTGTGCATAATTGAGCCGTCTGACAACCCCAAGTCCCAGCCACCCGTTCCTTTCCTCACTGAGCTCTTGACCAAAGTGACCCATGAGGTTCCAAAAATAAGACAGAATTCTGTCAAAGCCCTTGAATGCCCTCCCCAGGCCTGAGGCAAACCCTGTTGCTGAAGAAACCACAGAAGGCCATCAATCAACATCAAGATACCCTTCAATATCAAGAATGGTAACCAGCCCCCAGGTGGTAATTAATGTAGTGCTAGAAGGCACTGCACAAGCTGCCCTGGGGAAGCTCATCAATGACAGCTAGAGTAAACAGAGACCACTAGCATGAAACATAGTCTGTGGCCATGAATAGGCTGGATATAGTTCCTACTGGGAGAGAACAGCAAACCAAGAAAGGAGCAATTGTGCAATGAAGGAGCCTGGGCCTGGGGGAGACAATCAACAACTTTTAAATTTGGCCAGATTTTCCACTTAGGGAGAGGGAGCCCTTGACTGAAACTGGGGATTCAGGGCAATAGGCACCAGATCCCGTACTCTAGGGCTCCCAAGAAAAGATGCACTATGGGATCCATTGACGGGGAAGCTACTAAAAATAGAATCTTGGTAATCCAGAATTGTGTATATTTTTTTAACCTAGACTGATTTCACTCTCCGATGGAGAATGTGTTTGTATTTTTCAGGATGCAGCGAGAGAGTTGCGGCCCATCTAATCCTACCATCCGACTGTAGGCAGATATTTGAGCTCCTGGCAAGAGATGAGCCACCACAGCCATATTGTGGAGGATCCATATGGATTCCCACAGAGAATGATGGGATGAACAACGACCCACAGCCACAACCATTCAATCAACACAGGATAAGCCAGGGTGACAGAAACCAACAATTTTCGACACAAAGACACCTAAACTCACAACATTAAAACAGCCTTGATACTCATCCACCACGACTCAGGGAACTGAGCGGAGGAAAGGGCAGAAGGATTGTGAGAGTCGTGGTGGGGGAGACTGTCTAGGGGCATGTGGTGGGGGAGACTGTCTAGGGGCATGGAACCCCTTAGTAACAACACACTTGGGCCAGGAGAACCAGGCTGAGTACTAGGCTATCCTTGGTCCCCTGCTACAAGAACTGACCCAGACGACCCACGGAAGAAGATATCCAGCTGATTGGGGATGGGGAGGGGGGCATTGATGAATTGGGGATAACAACTCATTGTTTGCCCACTAAATAATGTAACTCATTATGGACAATAAATATATATTAAAAAAAGAATGAATACTATACTTAACTGAAACATAAATTATTTCCTAATGTTCCATAAGAAAGTACTTAATTAGTTTTGGTAACACAACTTTGACTGAGTTGATGACAAAATATATTTCCCCCCATAGGAGAGGACAAATTGGTTCTGAAGAAAAGCTATGATAATGAGAAATACATTTTTAGATGTGCTTACTAATCAGCAGAAACATAGCAAGAATTTAACTCACATGATCATGGATAAAGCATGCTGAGCTTTTTTAGTTCCTGAACTTTTTAACAAACTTATTTATTCTTAATAATAATTAGATTAATTTAATTATCAGATCTTATGATGGTATCCCCATTACCCTCCTCCCTGTCCCCAACCCTCTGGGGGCCTTCCTCATTGGGATTGCTGGACCAGTCAGTAGGATACAAGGTTATGAAATGTACATGCATTGCCAATTTTTTACTTTGTATTTTGTTGTTGAAGGGGACAATGTCTTTGGATATTCTCCCCCACCATTGCTCTTACAATCTTTCTGCCTCCTCTTTCAGAAACTTCCCTGAGTCATTATAGGTGAGTTTTAAGGTGAAATCTTAAGAGTCTCTTTATTTCTGCTTTGGGCTGTGCTGGGTATCCTTGATGTCTGTCTCCATTACCCTTACATAGGTTAACTGACTTGCTGTGGAAGTAGTTCTCTTGCTCTTTTTGCCGCTTCCTCCAAGGTTTCATTCAGGCCGTAGATGATTAGTTAGGGGTGATTCATCTCCTGCCTGGGTGTCAGCCATCATCCCATGTCCTGGGTTGTCAAAACTTCTTGATACCTTCTGGTAAATAAAAACAGAATCTCCAAAGTAGAGTGAGATCATTATGGGTTAAATGAGATAAACATTGTAGATTTATTGAGGTTCTAAGTGTGTAGACTTTCTGTAGATCTCCGGTTTGTGGGGATTACCCCTTGGAGCCCAGGTTCTTGGTCCTCATATGAGTTTAGGATACCAGTTCCAGCTAAGGGTTCCTTGCCACTGAGCGGAACTCTGAGCCAATCAGAAAGCCGTTGATTACCCACCTAGGTTTAACACCATGTTTTTGAGTGGTGAATGCTACTGTCAAGTGGAATTGTTTAGATAAGAATATAGCAGCAGCCTTTAATCTCAGCAAATTGGAGGATGAGTTAGGAAGATCACTGTGAGTTCAAAGCCAGCCTGGGACTACACGGTGAATTCCAGGTCAGCCTGAGCTACAGGGAGACCCTGACTTAAAAAAAGAATATAACTGAAGAATTATAACAGGATATATAAGAAGATTTGAATTTCATTACAAGTTTCACACTGCATACTGTTGTTTACAAACCTTTAAAAGTGCACACAAGAATATTTGTCTTATTTGTGTACTTGGTAGAAAAAAAAAGTAATGTGATACCATGAGACACGCTCCTGTTAGAAAAGAACTCAGGATTTTAAACACTGAAAATATGGCTTATGTCCCTGAACATATGTGAACAAAGGACAGAAATAATGAACAATCACTTCTGAAAAGAGTAAATTTATAAAAATAAATTATAATTTCAAGATCTTGAAAATTCCTTGGTTAAAATCTTTTAATTGAATTTTATTCCAAAAAGCCAGTGCCTGGGCTGAGCATTTCAATTGTTCTGACACTAGTCCTAATTAGTTTTGAGCAAGCAAGGAAAAGTAGCTATGGGTTGCATACTTAACCTATGCATTTGCACCCAAAGAAGGTCAGGTTATGTTTTGCTGTATCATGGAATTTGAGTTGAAAATGAATGGAAAATAGGATAATTATGAGAAGTACTGAGGCATAGACATACAAATCCCTCTGTGACAGTACCATATTCACATTTTGTGCAGTGATCTTGTTTCCCCAGTTATTATTTTATTGTCATTTAACTGAAGCTTATATTCTAATAGAATCCTGAAAGCTACCAAAAACAGTCATTGCTTTAATCTCAAAATGGCTTAGAGTTCTAAGTAGAAGATAGAGAAAAATGAAACTCCTGTAACTCAGAAGTTACAAAGGGAAGAACTTGAAAATGGGTGAAGGAATTGTATTTGCCTCAAAGCCTGGGTGCTGTTGAGAGAGAAGAATAAGGTTGATAAGCAGTTAATGAGAGGAATTTGAGCAGTGGAGAGATCACAGTGACCTTATTCTCTATGGGTTCTAGAAGCCACCAGAGACAAGATGCTGGCCCTACTTCATAGTCCACAGCCAAGGTTACTAGTGAGTGAATGTTTCTGTAAAGTACTCTCCTTCCCTCATAGCTTGCATACAAGGCCACTAGTTGAGCTGGAGTTTATGTACACAGGGCTTGAGTGGCGGGGAAAATCGAACCACTTTTTGAAGCCCACTTTTATACTCTTCTACAGAAGCAGGTCAACTGTTCTACTATTAACTAAGAATGCATGGACAGGCGAGACTGCAGAGGTAGACATGAATGAAGCTCGTGAAGGAACTATGATCTTAAATCTAAACCAGTGATCAGAGAGAGAGATCAGTGGCCATCCTGCCCAGGGGCCACTCCCTATCGCAGAGGAAAATTTTGTGTACTTTTACTTTTGCCTGAATAAAAATTTCTTCCTGGGATAAAGAGATGGCTCAGCAGTTAAGGCACTTGAATGCAAAGCCAAATGACCCAGGTTTGAGTCCTTAGTACCCATATGAAGCCAGATGGACAAAGTGGTGCTTGCATCTGGAGTTTGTTTGCAATGGCTAGAGACCCTGGCACACACATTCTCTCACTCTCTCTCTCTCCATATATATATATATATATATATATATATATATGTGTGTGTGTGTGTGTGTGTGTGTATACGTATTTATATATATATATATATATTCCTTCTCTCTATCTCTCTGAATGCAAAATGCAAATAAACAGTTTTAAAAAATTAAAAATTGCGTGGGCGGAGCAAGATGGCGGACGAGTAACAGAGTAACAGCGTCACCAGGACTCTCTTCGGAAAGGTTTGATCTCTTCTGCTGGGATCCAAAATTGGTCACCAGCTGGACCTGATTTCGGGCCCCCCCTCCCTCTCCAGCCCCTGGGCCAGAGCAGAAGGGGCTCTCCAGCAGCTCTCTGCTCCCCAGCAGAGCAGAGGACCGAGCCCTCTCCCCCTCACTAGCTCCCGCCATTATCCCCTCGCTGTGGTTTCCAAGTGCCGCTAATTGAGCCGCTTCCCCTCGTGGGAGCACCTGATCCTCAGTCGTGCTTGTCTCCACGACCCCCCACCCCCCGCATACACAGGCAGATGCCAGCCTTGGGCAGGCTAAGCTAGCTAGGTCCCGGGGCCAATCTTGAGGCAGATACCTGGGAAGCTTGAGCGGGAAGAGGTTTCTTTGCCTAACTGGGACCCAACCCAGGTTGGCGGCTGGGCCTGTCCCTGGGCCGCCCAGCCTCTCCTCAGCTTTGGGACCTCAGTGGGGTTCTCCTACTGCCCTCGGCTCTGCAGGGGAGTGCGCAGCCGGGCCCACAGGCTCCTGCCTTTTTCCCATCACCTCGGCGCGCCAATCCAGAGGCTTCCCTGTGGAAGCTCCCGGTCCCCAGACGTGGTCATCTCCACCAGCTGAGAGGGGAGGAGGTGTCTCTCCGCAGAGGTTTCTTTGCCTAACTGGGACCCAGCCCAGATTGGCGGCTGGGCCTGTCCCTGTGCCGCCCAGCCTCTCCTCAGCTTAGGGAACTCAGGGGGTTCCCCTACTGCCCTCAGCTCTGCAGGAGAGCACACAGCTGGACCCTCAGGCTCCCGCCTTAGTCCCCTCACGACGGGTTCCCGGCCCTAGGCGCAAATTGAGTGGCTTCCCTGTGGGAGATCCCGGTCCTCAGACGTGGTCATCTCCACCAGCTGAGAGGGGAGGAGGTGTCTCTCCAAGGAGGTTTCTTTGCCTAACTGGGACCCAGCCCAGGTTAGCGGCTGGGCCTGTCCCTGGGCCGCCCAGCCTCTCCTCAGCTTTGGGACCTCAGCAGGGTTCCCCTACTGCCCTCGGCTCTGCAGGACAGGGAACACGCAGCTGGACCCTCAGGATCCCGCCTTCGTCCCCTCACGACGGTTCCATTCCCTGGTGCCAATTGAGTGGCTTCCACCGCGGGAACAACCAGTCCTCAGACTTAATCCTCTCCACGACCCCCCTCATATACACAGGTAGGCGCAAGACCTAGCTTGGTTCTGGGGCCAGTCAGTAGGCAGATACCTGGGGGCCCTGGCAGAGGCAGGTTCATCAGACGGATACATCCCAGGAGGGCACAGGCGCGCTCTTTGAGTACCAGGGATCACTTGCCTCAGGTTGTGCCCCCCCCAATGGGATTTCTTCCTGAATGCGTGTTTAAACTTTATTTAAATTAGGGGATAATACACAACAAAAATGAATAAACTTTAAATATTCAACTGTCAT
>PVHP010046327.1:0-13231 GCA_004024765.1 Zapus hudsonius | reverse complement strand
CCTCCATCCCCCTCCAGTGCTAGCTAGTTCAAAGGACTTCCCTCTGGCTGTGTGACAAGATGTAATGACATGACTGTCTGCTCTGCCATGCTTTCCCTGCCATGATGAAACATCCCCTTGAAACTATAAACTGAAATAAACCCTTTCCTTTCACCAGCTGCTTCTGATTGGATATTTTCTCAGTAACAAGAAGGTAACTGCTAAGCTAACTAATCTGGGCTGGGGATATAGTTCAGTAGTAGAGTGCTTGCCTAGCACACATGAAGAAAATGGAAACACATGGAAAACAATCTATGAATGTGTAGGCATTGGGAGAACAACACAGAGCTGTCTTTTACAGAGAATCTAGGTAGCAGCACAGATTAAGCTATGTCAAGCTATATATAAAATCATACCCTGAGAAACGCTTAATCTGTGCACAAAAAAACACACCCTTGGTTTCGATTCCCCAGTACCCACACATAAAGCTAGTTGTACAGTGGTGCATGCATCTGGAGTTTGTTTGTAGTGGGTAGAGGCCCTGGCATGCCCATTCTCTGTCACTCTCTACCTGCAAATAATTTTTTTTAAAAAAGAAAAAGAGAAGAAAGAAGTTGGTATGTTGGCACACGCCTTTAATCCCAGGCAGAAGTAGGAGAATCACTGCGAATTCAAGGCCAATCTGTACTAGAGTGAGACTCTACCTCAAAAACAAATAAAAAGAAACAGGCGCTGAGAGAGAGCATACATCCCTATATTGTACCCTGGGAACAAGGAAGGAGACAGAGCCAATGCCCACTTGAGAAGGTGTTACACTATGATTGGCTCCTTAGGGCCTCCTCTGCCTTAAGGCTCTTGGCCTCACTTGTTAAGAGTGACTAACCACTTCAGGGTGGGGGAGTTCCCATGTAATTCCTGGGCTGCCATCGTGGGTCGGAAAGGGGTTTCAGGGCAGCTCCTGTGTGCATGCACTGCTCACCACAGGCCCAGAGCCCATAGCAGTCCAACCTCAATGATGCTTCTGGGAAAAGGAGGACACGGAAAACCAAGGCAGAAAAGAAATAGGTAGACAGGTGGGCTTTCCCTCTCACTTTGGCAATTAAATACTTTAATCCCATTTGAATTACAAGAAACAGTTGATTCCTACAATTTTCACTTTCTTCTTACAAAGTTCCATGGGCTACTAGCTCATACTTGTAAAAAGCTTTAGGCATGGGTGGAATACTTAAAACACTAGGGTCTTGGTGGCAAACATGCCTGCAAGGTAGAAACAAGAGGATCGGTTCTAGGTCCCACTTGGCTACACATTAAGTTCAAGGCCAGCTCGGGCTACATGAGACTGTTTAAGAATACTAAAGAGGAAACAAGTATCAGAAAACCAAGTCTGGGGTTTCTTCTTTTCAGAGTATATATATAGCACATGGCACTCAGAGGGTGCAATCTGTTTGGTGACTCTGGGCACACCTGACCCTTTACCTGGCTTTTCCTTGTATTTTAATTAATTAATTAATTTTTGTTTGTTTTTCGAGATAGGGTCTCACTCTAGCCCAGGTTAACTTGGAATTCACTATGTAGTCTCAGGCTGGCCTAGAACTCACAGCAATCCTCCTACCTCAGCCTCAGTGCTGGGATTAAAGGTGTGCACCACCACACCCAGCAAAGAGAAAGAGAGAAGGGAGGAGGGAGGGAGAGAGGATGGATGTGGTCACCAGAAACTCTTACTATTGCAAACAAACCCCAAACATGTGCCACCTGGTGCATCTGGCTTTACGTGGGTACTGGGGAATTGAAACTTGGTCACTGGCTTTGCAGGCAAGTACCTTAACCTCTGAGCCATCTCTCCAGCCCATTAAATGAGTTGGTGGGAATGCCTTCTTTCTTGTAGTAATACTTTCTATAAGGTCTACTCTAAGAGATTCAATTTCAACTTTTGATTTACAGATTTCCTGAAAACCCTTTATGTCTCTGCAGAGAACTAACTCAAAATTAAACTTCACTCCTAATAAGTGCAGTATCCAGACCCAAGTTAAGGCATTTCTCTCTTTTCTAAATTAGCCAAAAAACAAAACAAAACAAAGCAAAACAAAAAAACCATCAAACAAAAAAAAATGGACTCAGATTATGACACTACCATTGAAGATAACTAATTCTTTTCTTTCAAAGACAAAGTCACACAGTATAAGCTGGCCTTGAGATCTTGCTGTTTAGGAGGTTGAAGCCAGAACTTGATAAGCAGACTAACCAGCTAACATGTAAAAACTGAGTTAGCAAGAAATAGAAAACTAAGAAGTTCAGAAACAATTCAAAGGGGGAAATGTGTGAATAAACCACACTGAGTACACAAGAGATACCATAAACAGTATGGGTGGTGGACCTCCAGCATGTTGGGCATCTTTGAGGTACAGTCAAGGAAAATGTGGTCCACAACAGCTTCTGTGTATACAGCTCAACCACAATAGTGCAGTCTCAAATGGAACAGTACAATTGACACCACACTACCTTCAGCGGGAATGAACCAGAAATGTAAAGGTCTATATGGTCTCTATGTGCATTTTCAAAAAGAAAAGGAAAGCTGGAGTTTAGCTCCAGCTCAGTGGTACAGTGTTAGCCCAGCATGTACAAAAGGCCCTAAGTTCTATCTCCCTAGCACTGGGGGGAGGGAGAAACCATAAGTGAAGGGACAAAGGAAGAGGGAACAGGGATAGAAGCCATGCTCATCTGAAATCACTATAATTCATAGCTTTGCTTTTAGAACCATTGCAAATCAGTAATCTCTAAAATAAAAAAATACATTCCACTTTCTCACTTTGACAATACATAATTCTCTGCAAGCTTATTACACTTTAGAGTGACTTGGTAATCAAGTTTTTATCTTTAAGAACCAAGATTTTTCAGGAATTAAAAGACAGACTAAAATAAAAACCCTGTAGTAAGTTATTATTTGAATTGAAAATATCTATACTTACAATGTCCTGTTTTGTCTTAAAAAATGGGGGCATGGGTGCATCCTATGTTTGTTTTCATGAAAAGCAGCCTAGTGGTAGTGAGCATACCTGGCCACAGTGATGGTGGCCAACACCATTCCTATTGAGGAGCTAGGACTCCTTGAGAAATGGATCTAGGCCTGAGCAGGCAAGGATAGCATGGGCCAGCTTGCTGTGGCAGAAAGCAAGAAAGCAGCTAAAGAACAAGTAACAGGGAAGTCAAGTTGAGCCACCCTCCCCATCAAATAGCTGCAATGCTGACACCTATCAACAAGTGTACAATCCTATAGCTAAAAAGCTACAGACATTTCACCTAAGTTGCTAGTTCCTATACATTCTCAACAGTGATAAAGAAATCATTCCCTTTTCTTTAGTAGGAACCATATTTTAGGACAACCAAAATGACAAGGGAAACCTCTTTATTTAAAAATATCAACTAATGGAGGTGGCTCAGCAGGTAAGAGTACTTGCAATGCAAGCATGAGGGCTACAGAGGGCCTGAGCTTGAGTCTCACACCCAGATAAAATGCTGAGTATGATCACATATGCCTGTAACCCCAGTCCTTTAGAAGGCAGAGACAGGAGAATCACTAGGGCTCACCAGTAAGCCAGTCTGACCACTCCCTTAGCTGAGATTGGGGGGACCCCCTACTCCCGCGTGGGTTCTCTACTCCCTCCTGCCTTCCACATGGCATGAGCTCTCTGTACTTTCTCCTCTTTCCTTCTCTTAATCTAATAGTCTCTCTAAACCTTAAAAACAAATTTTTAATGATAAAAGAACACAGCAGCTCTAGGTTCAGTGAAATAAAGGAAATAAAGCAGAAAAGTGCCATTCTTCTCTGACCTCCACATGTGTGGTGGTTTATATTATCAACTTGACAGTACCTAGAATTAACTGTGAGGGATTATGTTGATTAGGTTAACTGAGGTGGGAAGACCCACCTTAATTATGGGCAGTACCATTCCATGAGCTGGGGTTCTGGACTGTATAATATAAAAGGAGAGAGCTGGGTGATCACCACCATTCATTGCTCTCTGCTTCCTCACTAGGGACTGAATGTGACTGGCTACCTCAAGCTCCTGTCACAATGCCTTCACTGCCATGATGATCTGCACCCTGAACTGTAAGCAGAAATAAACCCTTCTTTAAACTGAGTTTTGTCAGGTATTTTGTCCCACTAACAGAAATTTACTAATACAATAAGCATGTGCACCAGGAATGTGCATCTGCATACACATGGGCATATAAATACTAAGTATGCACCACATACACCCCACACTACACATAAGAAAAAAAAAATCCAATGAGCAGAATTAGAAAAATAGTTACCTGTGATCCTGAACCGAGTAAGTCACAGATGAATTAATATTTTGAGATGGGATTACCTTAGATTTGTAGGTGAACATAATGCAATCACAAATGTCCTGCAGATCAAGTGCTTTAAAGATGGAAGAGTTGAGGGATGTAGCTCAGTTAGTAGAGTGCACACTTAGCATGCATAAAGCCCCATGGATTAGCACCCCCCAAAGAACATATAAATTCACTTTGAGAGGGAAGGGGCCACAAGCTAAATAATGTCTTCTATCAAAGGAAAAGACAAGAGATCCCCAGGAGCCTCCAGAAGAAGCTTGGTAACACTGATTTCAGTCACGTTCTAATAATTTGAACAGTTACACTAAGAAACCAAGCAACAAGCAAAATGACTGTTAAACCTATGAGATAGGTTCTTCATCAACCAGCCTGCTATCTCTGGACCATTGGCCATTCTAACCTCAGACATCAAACCTTCTGGTGAATCACAATAAGAAGCAATCAGGCAGAGTGTGGTATGCTTTTAGTCCCAGCACTTGGGAGGCAGAGCTAGGAGGAGTTCCAGGCCAGTCTGAGACTACATAATGAATTCAAGCCAGCCTGGGCTAGAGGGAGACCCTACCCCGAAGCCCCTGCCCCCCAAAAAAGAAACAATCAACACTGTCTATTAAACATTCTTGAAGCCCATTAAAGGTAGGGGGAAATCAAACCAAGTGTAAAACACTTTGTGTGCTACTTGGAGAAAACCAAACACAGGACACATATTAGATGGTATTAATGAAGTATGATAATGGCCAGGTGGTTAAGATTTAAACCTTGGGTCTAGAAAGGGTTGTATAGTAAAGTATTTAGAAGTGACAAAAGTCTGATATTTATTTTAAAATAGTTAAACCAAAAATCAAAGCATGGAGAGGTGATGAGCAAGGAGAGAATTTGTGAAATGTTGACTACTGTTAAAAGTTGGATGAGGGCTGAAGAGATGGCTTAGTGGTTAAGGCATTTATCTACAAAGCAGAAGGACCGGAGTTCAATTCCCCAGTGCCCATATAAAGCCAGATGCACAAGGTGGCGCATGTGTCTGGAGTTCCTTTGTGGTGGCTGGAGGCCTGACAGCCCATTCTCTCTGTGTGCTTCTCTCTCTCTCTCTCTCTCTCTCTCTCTCTCTCTCTCTCTCTCTCTCTCTCTCTCTCTCTCTCTCAAATAAATAAATAAAATATTCAAAAAAAAAGTTGGGTGAGTGCTGGAGAGATGGATCAGTGGTTAAGGCACTTGCTTGCAAAGCCTAATGACCCAGGTTTAATTCCACTGGACCCACATAAAGCCAGATGAACAGAGTGGTGCATGCATCTGGAGTTTGTGTGCAGTGGTTGGAGGCTCTGGTGCACCCATTCTCTCTATCTTCTCTCTCTGCTTGCAAATAAATGATAATTTTTAAAAAGTTGGGTGATGTATTTGAAATGTTTTTTAAGTATGTTTTAATGTTTTCCTTTAAGATGATTTTCAAAAGAAAACGAGCACTATTATCAGTTTACAGGATGCTGCTAAAGCTGTACACTCAGTGAATCAGACATCTTTAAAAATATTTGATTTATTTGCAAGGAGAGAGAGAGAGAGAGAGAGAGAGAGAGAGAGAGAATATGGGCTTGTTGGGGCCTCCAACCACTGCAAAAGAACTCCATATGCATGTACCACTTGGTGCATCTGGCTTTATGTGGGTACTGGGTAATCAAACTCAGGTTGTTAGGCTTTGCAGACAAGTGCCTTAACCTCTGAGCCATCGCTCCAGCCCCAAATATATTTTAAAAATATTTATTTATGTGTGCATTTGTATGCATAGGTGTACCAGAGTCTCTTACCACTGTAAACCCAAGTCAGGTGCAAGTGCCACTTTGTGTCTGGATAAATGTGGGTGTTGGAGAATTGAATCCTGGACAACAGACTTTGTAAGTGAGTACCTTTAACTAATGAAACAACTTCCCAGCCCAACTTATAACTTTTATCATAAGAAGAATGAAAATAAATTGACTAAGCATTCAAAGCAAGACAGGAGGGAAAAAAAACACCAAAAAGACAGAAGGTATTAATTTTAAAAAGTGGTCAAACAGAGCTGAGAGTGCTGGCAGAGGTAGGAGGAACATCCTGAGTTTGAGGCCACCCTGAGACTACAGAGTGAATTCCAGGTCAGCCTGGGCTAGCGTGAGACCCTACCTTGAAAGAACAAACAAAAAAAAAACCAAAACAAAACAAAACAAAAAAACAAAAACAAAACCCAAAAAGTGGCAAACAGAAAATAAAAATAATAACTAAAGTAACAGGTGACTTGGTCAATCAGAAATAATTATGGTGGGGGGAAGGGAGCTTGGAAAAATGGCTCAGTGGTTAAGGCGCTCACCTGCAAAGCTTAATTAGTGGCCTGGGTTCCACTGGTTGGAGACGCTGGAGCACTTATTCTCTCTCTGCTTGCCAATAAATAAAAATATTCTTTAAAATTATCAAGCCAGGTGTAGTGGCTCTCATATTTAATTCCAGCACTTGGGAGGCTGAGGCAGGCAGCCAGCCTGGACTAGAATGAGACCCTGCCTAAAATAAACAATTAGTTTCAGTGGGGGCATATTGCCTATAATCTTAGTACATGGGAGGTAGAGACAGGATCATCTCCACAAGTTCAAGGCCAGCCTGGTCTACATAGCGATTTCAATACTAGCCAGGGCTACCATAGTGAAATGCTATCTCAGAAGAGCTAAAAGGCAAACACAAACAACAACAAAAACAAAAACACCCACAAATCTATCTGCCCACTCAAGCAAACAAAAAATCCAAAACCAATTTTTCTGAAAAAAACAATTAAAAGCCAGGCGTGGTGGCACACACCTTTAGTCCCAGCACTCTGGAGGCAGAGGTAGGAGGATCACTGTGGATTCGAGGTCATTTTGAGACTGCATAGTGAATTCCAGGTCAGCCTGAGCTAGAACAAGACCCAACCTCCAAAAAACAAACACAAAACAAAACAAAACAAAACAAAAAACCAACCAAACATACAAACAAAAAAAGCAATTAAAGAGCAATTAACTCTAGTTTGACAAAGAGGAAGAATCTGTGTGAACACACACACACACAGAGTTAAAATGACACAGTAATATCTATGCCTGATCCTGAAACAAGAGTGTTACAAAGTAATTATCTTTTGTTAGCTCCTAAGGAAATAAGAGCTTCTTTGCCTCATGGGGACCTCGCAAATTATTTTTGTATCTTGCTGGCAGTAATTGGGTTCTAAGCCCATTAGGGGACCAATAACTATAGTCAAGGGGCCAAGGGGATGGGATATGTCTATAAGCTACAGCCAACCAGAGTCCACCCACAACAGCTGAGCCATTCTATTCAAAACACATGGCTTGTACCTGGTGGAAAGCAGGGTTCCCCAGAGGAAAACAATACTTTCATCTCCCCCCAAAACAATAAGTGGATGTTGCAATTTTTTTTACATTGTAATGTAAAAGTTAAACAGTAGCCTAATAAATCAATTTCAAACTTTAAAGAATAAGGAGCTGGAACTCAGGAAGATCTATTCTACAGATGTAGACATAATGCATGTTTATAGTTTAAAGGAATAAAAATACACATATACACATGACTGACAGAGGACCATTTAAAAATGCCTAAAAGATGGGCTGGAGAGATGGCTCAGCAGTTAAGGTCGACCTGGGCTTGATTCCCCAGTACCCATGTAAAGCCAGATGCACAAGGTGGCACATGCATCTGGAATTTGTTTGTAGTGGCTAGACTCCCTGGCACACTCATACTCTTTCTCTCTGTGTCTGTATTTCTCTGCTTGCAAATAAATAAATCCAAAAAGACTGATGAAATTCAGCATAGATTCCTTGCTTCCTACAGCTTTAATCTCAGGAAACGGCTATATGAATAGTTTCCTAAAAGCAATAATTTTTTTAAAAAATATTTTATTTACTTGAGACACACACAGAGAAGATCATTCTTTTATTTTAATTTTATTAGAATTAAGCACCTTACTTATTATTTTTATTTCATTCTTTAATTTTATTAGAATAACAAAATGACAAAGATGATACTAAGGCTGACAAACTTGCTATTTAAGGAGAATAACAAAGCAAGAAGACAAACAGCAATATCTGTAGATGACCATGTGTCTAGAAGACCCAACTGCTTTACTGAAGTTCTAGGAACACTGAAGGGAAGAAGTTCTGGTTGTCTGCTTAACGGAAGATTTTATACATACACACAGGAGTGTGTGTGCTTGCCGGAGAGCCTGAATCATGGGGATGATGTTAAATCTCAGCCAGGAGACTTTTTTCACAAAAGATGCTTGGTCTCCTCTCCAAGTGTGCCATATGTGTCCTTATGAGAGAGAGGTAGGAGGATCGCTGTGAATTCGAGGCCAGCCTAGGACTACAGAATGAGTTCCAGGTCAGCCTGGGCTAGAGTGAGACCTTAAGAGAGGGGGAGACAGACAGATAGAGAAAAGGAGAGAGAGGCAGAGCAGTAAGATAGACACATGAAATCTCTGAGAGGGAATGCTAGATCTTAGAATAGCCCCCACCCCAGTTGTGAGAAAATAAAGCCCTTGTTGTAACCTACCAAGTTTGTTGTGACAGCCATAGGAAACAAACACAAGATGCCAGTAATTTTGAAAAAATAGTTTTCAACGTAATTTATGTGAGGAGAGAGTGTGTGTATATGTGTATAGGGGCACCAAGGCCTCTTGCAGCTGCAAATGAATTGCAAACACATATGCCACTTTGTGCATCTGGTTTTAAATGGGTACCGGGAATTACACCTGGACCATCAGGCTTTGCAAGCAAGCACCTTTAACAACTAAGCAATCTCCCCAGCCCACCAATAGGATTTTTTTAAAACAAAGATAGAATTCTAAAAATTCACCTAAAAACAAAAGAGCCTAGAAACTTCTGGAGAAAAGTAAGGATTCCACATAAAAAGGGTTTATTGTGGCTTTTTATTATTACAGTTTAGGGGATATAATCCGTCAGGGAGGGGAAGACATGGCAGCCAGGTGTGTGAAGCAGCTAATCACATTCAGACCAGTCAGGAAACAGAGTGATGAATGCTGGTGCTCAACTAGTTTTCTCCTTTTATGCAGTCTAGGACCCCAGCTCATGGAATGGTGCCTCTTACACATTTAGGGAGGGTTATACCATATCAATTAACACAATCTAGAAAATCCCTCACAGGCATACATAAAGATTTGTTTCCATGGTGATTCTAATTCCTGTCTAGGTGACAACTGAGATTAACCACAACAAAGAAGGATGACAATTTACTGAATAAAACGGGAAGCCACAAACCAACACTGACTGTCACAGTCAGCCACAAGCAGAGAGAGAGAGAGAGAGAGAGAGAGAGCACCAGGGTCACCACCTTGTGGGTCTGGCTTATGTGGGTCCTGGGGAATTGAACCCAGAGCCTTAGGCACTGGAGGCAAGTGCCTTAACCACTGAGCAATCTAACAAATAATGTATAGTACTTACAGTTAGGAAAACTAATTAAGCACCTTAACTTCGAAATAAGCACATCAGCATAGGAAAGGCAAACGCCAATGGTCACTCAAGCTGAAAGTTAAAAGCCCAATTTAGATTATAGGTTCAAATACCAAGATCAATACACATTCCACTCACATTTCTGATGTTACAAAGATGCTGAAATGACACTGTCACCAAACAATCTTGTCAAAAGTAGTTAAAAACAGATTTTTTTAGGTGATTAGAGTCAAAGATGAGATTTAGCACAGCACATTCCAGATGTCAAGGTCCACAGAGTCCATTGGCCTCACACAAGAGCAAGGCAGGAGTTAGTGCTTCAGGAAAAGCTCTTCTCAGGCCTGCTGCTATTGCTGTGGATTCAATCACAGACTGCCCTGTCCTGAAGGACAATCCATGGTACATACAAAGACCAAGGTCCAACACGAATAAGCAACTGTCAATCAATACTGGGTAAAAAAGTGAAATATAGCCACATGCCTGCCTACCACTTTAGGACTGGGGAGCTGGGGTGTTAAGCAGACAAGAAGACAAGCAAAAGTACTTTATCAGAATTAAAACATTCTTGGGCCATGGAGATGGCTTAGTGGACAAAGTGCTTACTGCTCAAGCATGAACATTGGAGTTTGAGCCTCCCCATGTTTAAAATAGCTGGAAGCCATGGTGGGCTTCTGTGATCCCAGTACACTAACAGCAAGATGGGAGTTGAAGACAGGAGAATTTCCTGGTAGTTTACAGTGAGCACAGTCAAGATTTACAGCAGGAGAGTGAAATCTCAATAGAATAGTGAAATCCAGAGAGAAGCCCTTCCTCAAAATGAGGTGAAAAGGACCCAAAGTTGCTTGTTCCTACACACTCACATGTACACAAGTACGATCACACACACACACACACACACACACACACACACACACACACACACAGACTTGTAACACATGCTGAGTATGTTCTCAAAATGCTAAAACCATATGTCCAACTGATAGCAAACTTTGCTGTAGGAGTTAAAGGCTAAATGTGATGGAAGATAAAAGATTCCATAACCACTTAAGTCCTTCACATGCCATGGACCTGCTGCATGAAGATTTTGCCCAAAGACTAACAGCGAAGCCTGAAAATCAAAAGTCCTCATTTATAAGAACATTCTTTTTCATCCCCATTCTCTCTTTCCTCCCTCCACCTCAGGACATCTTTTGCACTTGGGCAGACACCAAACTCAACTAGCCAAACTCAACAGGCACAATCTTTCACAGGGTCAAGGAAGGTCAAATTAGGCTTTGTTGATTCTCCTCAGTAACACCATCATTCTCTCCTTGCACTTACCAATCTCAAAGGGACATGATTACAACCATCTCTGGCACCGGTGTAAACTAAGGATAACTCCTGACTAGGGTGCTCTGGCGCTCACTGGCAGTCCAGAAGCCCCGTGTGAAGCAGCCCCACGGCTCCTTAGGGCTCACTATACAGGCAACAGAGGTAATGAGGAACTTTGGTCCTCCAGGGCTGGCAAGTCAGCTCCCAGCAGGAGCAAATGTATCAAAATAGAAGCCTTGTTTCAAAAGGGGAAAAAAAATGTACTCTTCAAACTGATGTCTTACACACAATGATTTAAGACCAACTAAGTTTTTTATATTAAAAGTCAAGAGAGCAAATATAATCCGTAATTCCATTTGAAACACTTATGAAATTAAGAGCAACATGTGTGTTTCTACAAAACAAAACAAAGGAGAAGAATGCAGCATATTTGACTTCTTTCACAGTAGTAGCCAGAAGAGCCCACACCTGTAATCATCTGATGAGACATTCAGTGTTCAATTTAACAACAAGAACACCAAGTAGTCAGGCCTGGTGAAGAACACCTATAATCCTAACTACCCTGTAGGCTGAGGCAGAAAGATCCCAAATTCAAGGAACAGCCTGAGCAACTTAATGTGATCCTGTTTTAAAATGAAAAGCATTTAAAATGAGAATTAGGGATATAGCTCAGTGGCAAAGTGTTTTCACATTGCATGCTTAGGGCTCAGGTTCAATCCATGACCACACACATTTCGAGTCTGAGACATTATCAAGTAACACAAGGATTTAGAAACCACACACTTTATCCTGGAAAGGGGCCTCTGAAGCAATATTTCATAAGTCAGTCACCTCCGTCTTAATTTCAAACACACCAAATACACCCCTTTTAAAAATTATTTCTGAGCTGGGTCTGGTGATGCACACCTTTAATCTCAGCACTCAGGAGGCAGAAGTAGGAGACAAGAGTCTGAGGCCACCCTGAGACTATATAATGAATTCCAAGTCAGCCTGGGCTAGAGTGAGACCCTGCCTTGAAAAAGCAACAACAAAAAAATTAATTCTGGGCTAGAGATATGGCTCAGTAGTTAAAGGTGCTTGCTTGCAAAGCCTAACAACCCTGGTTCAATCCCTCCAGTGCCCACATAAAGTCAGATCACAAAGTGGTGTATGTATCTGGAGTTCATTTGCAGAGGCAGAAGGCCCTGGCACACCCATTCATATTCTCTCATTCTCTGTCAAATAAATAAATAAATATACACACACACACTTTTTTTTTTTTTTTTGGTTTTCGAGGTAGAGTCTCACTCTAGCCTAGGCTGACCTGGAATTCACTATGTAGTCTCAGGGTGGCCTTGAACTCATGGTGATCCTACCTTTGCTGGGATTAAAGGCGTGCACCACCACGCCCGGCTTTAAATAAATATTTTTTTAAAAAATAAAAATTATTTCTCCTAGCTCTGTATTTGTATGTTTTTTCCCCTCCTTACCTCTGTTGGTCCATGGGTCAGAGCCCTTTCTTCAGCTTCCCCAAGGCCTCTGCATGGCAACCTCTGTAGCAGCTGGCTCCCTCCAGGCCTGCAAATCTCCCCTGGCTAGGCTGCTCTGCAGATGATGCTGTCAAGAAACCCACAGAGGGGTGGCTCTCACTCCCCAAGGAACCCCAAAGCAGGGAAGCTCAGACATATCCTTATCTGCCTGACCCTATGCAGAGTCTTACCTCTGATCCCCACCAACCTAAGCCTAGCCCCAGAGATCAAATGCTGGGAAGGCTTGGCATTTTCACAAGCATCAGTGAAGAAGCATCCTTGAGCGGCACTGTGAAAGGCCTCTACAGCAAAGACAAACAGCAAAGACAACACATATAGACTGGGTTACTTCCCATCTCCAGAAAGAAACCAGAAGGAGTACTCGGTCCAACCAACCAAACTAGCTTTGAGGGTAAGTATGCTGATCTTTCCAGGATGAATGTACCCTACAGAGGGTCAGGTAATCTACCCCCATGCAGGTCCTCTCTCACCTGGCAGAGCAAAGCTAATAACCATTGTTCCCTGGCTCTATGCAGGCCCCAGCTAACCCAAGGATTTCAGAAAGTAAAAAGAAGTTATGCTAATGAAGGTAATAGTAAAGGAAGTAAG
>PVHP010046326.1:0-13332 GCA_004024765.1 Zapus hudsonius | reverse complement strand
GGCAAATGCTAGAAGTGAGATAAAAATGAAGTCAGGTACTTTCCTATCACAAATTTCTTTTTTTTTATTGTTCATAATGAGTTACATTGTTTAGTCGGCCAACAATGAGTTTTTATCCCCAATTCCTCATTGCCCCCCTTCCCCATCCCCACAAATTTCTTAATAGGGTGGCAAAATATTTTAAAAATAAAAAAAAAAACCAAAAGATGAAATGGAGGCAAAAATTGCACTTTAAGTATCTGTGGAAATACTTTAAAATTGATAATGTTTTCAGTCACCAAATTGTTATTCAAAATTGGCTCGATTGTGCTGAATGACAAATAAACCTTGAACCTTCATGGGCTGAACCACATTAAGGCTCCATGGAGTCTAGTGTGGGTGGGGCTCCTTCCATCTTATTCTATCTGGGGAATATGGGCCTCATCTATCACTAAGTCTGGGAGAGAGAGAGAGAGCTTTACACCATTTCAGCCCAAATTGACTCATGGTGATTTTCAGAAGACAGATATCCCAAAGATAGCACATTTGATCCATGAAGCCATATTAGTTTTTGCCAAAAATTTAATCATAGAAAATTGATCAGGTGAGATTTAAAACCCAAGAAAATATAAATTGTTTTAGAAATGATTAATAATGCTGTTTTAATCTTCTGAGAAATTATTGACTGAAAAATTGTGGATGAAAGACAAAACAGCTGAGGTCAGCTTTTGGCAGACTCATGGAGATAATAAATTAATAACTTAATAGGTAGATTTAGAGGAAGATTAAAAATAACTCAAAAAATAGTGAAATTGGAATCTCAGGAGAAAAGAGCAGAGAAGCAATATTTAAGGAGAAAATGGTCAAGATTTTCTAAACTGATGAACAGAAACTAAAGATTCAGGAAGTACTATACAACATAAGTAGAATTTTTCATCTACACAATAGTATAATTTTTGTAAAACAAATGATAAAGTGAAAACCTTAAAAGTAGCCAGAACTATGAAAAGACTTATCTTTTTCAAAACAAAACTGTAAATAAAGCAGGTATTCACCTGTCAAC
Organism: Zapus hudsonius; assembly: GCA_004024765.1. Lineage (NCBI taxonomy): Eukaryota > Metazoa > Chordata > Mammalia > Rodentia > Dipodidae > Zapus > Zapus hudsonius. Next base: position 12,290 of record PVHP010046326.1, on the reverse strand, counting down.
AATGAAAGAGCAGAAGTAAACAAAATGAAATATAACTACCAACCAGTAATTCCTCTTTTTTAAATTGGTGTAATGATATATTTATTTATTATACATGAAGGAGTAAGCCCATCACAAATAAGAAAGGACCAAACAAGACTAACAGAATGCATCTTTCATCTCTATCAAAATTCTAGAGTATTTTTCTTACTTCCAAAGAAACAGTATGAATACTAGAAGTCATTCTCCAACGTCTGTCACTGTTAATTCTTCTTTCCCTATGTATCTGTACCATGCTGACATTCATATGAATGAAATTATATATACTATTTGGTCTTTTATGTTTGCTTTATTTCACTTTCATAACGCTTTCAAGGTTCATCAGTTTGTAGCTAATAACAGTATCTCATTTTTTTCTATGACCAAAAATATTTGTGTGTGTGACATGTCATATTTTGTTTGCCCATTGTGGCAGTTTAAATGCAAATGTATGCCCCCATAGCCTAAGTTTTTTTTTTAATTTTCATCATTTATTTATTTATTTTTATTTTTTATTGTCCATAATGAGTTACATTATTTAATGGGCAAACAATGAGTTGTTATCCCCAGTTCCCCAATGCCCCTCTTTCCCATCCCCAGTCAGCTGGATATCCTCCTCCATGGGCAGTCCGGATCAGTCCTTGTGGCTGGGGACCATGGATCGCCTAGGAGTCAGCCCGGTTCTGCTGGCCCTAGTATGTTGTTACTGAGGCAGGCAATGTCTCTGAATATTCTCCCCCACCAAGGCTCTCACAATCTTTCCACCCCCTCTTCCGCTCATTTCCCTGAGTTGTGGTGGGTGAGTAGTAAGGCTGCTTTATTGTTGAGAACTTAGGGATCTCTGTACTTTTGCTTTAGGTTGTGTCAAAAATCATTGGTGTCTGTCTCACTGGCTTACCCTATATTGACTGATTGGCTATGGCTATGGGTCCCTTTTTCATCCCATCATTCTCGGCGGGGTTACATATGGATCCTCCATGGTATGCCTGGGGTGGCTCATCTCTTGTCAGGATATCAACTATCGGCCTGCAGTTCATTGGTAGGGTTGGATGAGCCACATCTCTCTTGATGCATTCTTAAAGATACAAACAAAATCTCCATTGGAGAGTGAGATCAGTATAGGTTAACTGAGATATACATTTCTGAATTAGCTAGATTCTACTTTTAGTATCCTTTCCGTCAATCACTTGCATAGTGCATCTCTCCTTGGGGGCCCAAGAGTCCATCTCCCAGTGCATATCGCCCTAAGTCCCCAGTTCCAGTTAAGGGCTCCCCCTCACTAAGTGGAATATTTGGCCGAATTTAAAAGCTGTTGATTGCCTCCCCCATGGGTTGGCTCCTCCATTGCACAAGTGCTCCTTTCTTGGTTCACTGTTCTCTCCCAGTAGGAAGTGTGATCAGCCTATTAATGACAACAGGCTGTGTTTCAGGTCAGTGATCTCTGTTTGCTCCAGCTGTCATTGACCAACTTCCCCTGGCAGCTTATGTAGTGCCTTCCAGCATTACAGTAACTACCATCAGGGGGCTAGTTACCATTCTGGGCCTTGAAGGGTCTCTCAATGCTGATCGATGGCTTTTTGTGGTTTCTTCAGTAACAGGATCTTGCCTCATGCCTGGGGTGGGCATTCAAGAGCCTTGACAGAATCCTGTCTTGTTTTTGGAACCTCATGGGTCACTTTGGTCAATAGCTCAGTGAGGGAAGAAACCAGTTACTGGGACCAGGGGTTGTCAGACTGATCAATTTTTCACAGGCTTAGACTCTCTCCCCTATTATTCATGGCCTTTCTTGCCAGACAACACCCACTACTTGTTCAATAGGCTACAGTATGCTTGTGAGGACTTTATGTTTTTGAACCTAATTTGGTTTAGCCTCATGCTTAAGCCATTCCCCTCTACCCCCCTTACCCCTCATTCATGACCTCTCACTTCTTTCTACTAGTCTGCATAGAGTTTACAGTTAGCCTGGTTAAGGGCCGCATATGAGGGAGAATATGCAGCATTTGACCCTGTTCTTTTGAGAGATCGCTTAGTAGGATCTGCTCCAAATCAGACCATTTTCCCTAAATTTCGATATGTCATTTTTCCTTTCAGCTGAATAGAATTCCATGGTGTAAATATACCAGAGTTTTGTTATCTATTCCTCCATGGAAGGGCATTTTGGTTGATTCCAATTCTTGGTTATTATGAATTGAGCTTCTATAAACGTAGTTGCACAAATGTCTCTATCCTGAGATGTGACATCTTGTGGGTAGATGCCTAGTAGAGGTATAGCTGGATCCATTGGTAGCTCTATGCCCATTCTGTTGAGGAGTCTCCACAGTGTTTTCCAAAGTAGTTGAACAAGCTTGCAATCCCACCAGCAGTGAATGAGGGCTCCTTTTTCCCTGCATCCTCACCAGCAATTATTGTGGTTGGCTTTTTTTTTATGATTGACATTCTGACTAGAGTAAGGTGGAATCTCATTGTGGTTAGGGTTAGGGTTAAGATTAAGCTTCCTACTTAGTCTTAGCAGATGGAACCCTGCTGGAGGAGGTGTGTCAACTGAGGGCAGATCTTGAGTCCAGTCTTACTAGGTGTGTGGAGCACCAGGTTGAACTGTGGCAGTTTATGTTTGCTGGTTGTTGGTTCTTCCTCTCTACTATGATTGTTTGAAGTGAGTCAGGTTCTTCTGCCATGATGGAGTTTCCACTGGAATCTGTAAGCCTGAAATAAATACTTTCCTCCCATAAAGTGCTTCTGGTTGGGTGTTTGTCTTGGCAAAGAGAAGGTAAACAATGAGAAGGTAACTGCAACCTCATGGGTCATTTGGTGGACATTCAAATTGTTTCTACTCAATAAAAAATAAAAAATCAAGCTATATATTAGTTGTTAAAGTAATAAAACATCATATAATATAAAAGAAACAATAAAAATTTATTTTCAAATAAAAAATAATTTAGGTAATTAGTCAACAATGGATCTGCATTAAGACAAATACCTAAAGGGTGTTCTCCAGGCAGGAAAATTATTCCGAGTAGATGCAAGAAAGAATAAAGAGAAATTAAAGAGTTTATCATTACTTTTGGAATAATAGAAATCAACATTACATTTAAATGAAAGTATCGGTGACCATACATACATGTACCATAAAATGGGAAAACAAAGCTACAAGTGATAGGAAGACCCATTGGAATTAAAGGTATTTTAAGGTCCCTGCATGACACTTCACTAATTTATATCACTCTGCAACTTCATCCAGGAATGTAAGTCTACCTACAGACCAACAACTAAAGGAGTGTGTAGACATAACACCATGAAGCATACAGAACATGAAACAGTGGTGACAAATTTGACCTAATTGGCATTTATAAAGCATTGCGTTCAACAATGGCAGAATGTACTCATTTTCAATTGTACATAAAATATATACCCAAATTAACTATATATCAAGCCATAAAGTAAGGCTCAACAAATTTCAAAAGAGTGACATCATGCATAGTAGATATGGTAATTGAAAAAAGATGATCAAAAATTAAATAAGACATTTCTACATTACCACAAGGTCAAAGAAGAGCAGTGCCACAAGTTTAAAATACTTATACCCGGAGGAAAGAGGATAAAATATAAAAACATCACTGACAACGGAGAGAAACAGCCATTTTATGTGTCTCTAATTATAAAATTCAAACAATTCCACATGGAAACTATGAGCACTCGGGGGTGGCAGATTCCCACATAAAAATCAGTAGCAAATGTTAATTATAAAATGTTGTGGGAAAACTATTCCATATCACTATTAGAAGAAATACTGTCATTATTCAGAGTTAACTCTAGCAAGAAATGTGCCACCCAAACTAAGGGACAGAAAGGCTTGAGTAATCAGAGAAGCTTACCTGGCATTTACATGAGACACACTGCACAATACTAAAGCCTACTGGAGTTCAAATCCTGTCCCTGTCACTTCCTGGCAGTGTGATCTTGTTAAGTTTCTTCCCCATAACCTCTCTCTGCTTTCATTTGAATTTTTTTTCTCTGTCAAATTTCAATCACCACATTGTTTTCTCTCTCATAAGGTTTGGATTTGATGAAGTTCAGTGAGCTCCTCTATCAGGTTAATGTCTAACCTGTGTTGAATCCTAACAGCATGCCTTGTTTTCTATACTGCCTGTGTCCTATTCTCCTATTTGCTTGTTTTCCCACCATTATTATTTGTTGCTTGAATATCTCTGCTAAAATATAAGCTTCCCAAGGACAAGAATCTCTGTCTTCTCAATTTTTGTAAGTATCTACATTTTTGGCAAATGTATCCCAAATGCTTGGAAAGTTACTTGGTACATGGCAATATCCTTTAGTAAGGTATTTTATAGAATTTGAGAAGCTAGCTCTAAAAATTAACAAGAAAAATAGGGTAACAATAGCCAATATTTTTTTTCTGAGAACATGGAGGGAGAGACTTATCTTTCCATTAACTAGCACAATGAGTTATTGTTACAGGCATAGACAAATCTATCCACAAGTGTGTGTGTGTGTGTGTGTGTGTGTGTGTGACAGAGAGAGAGAGAGAGAGAGAGAGAGAGTGTGTAGAGATAATTGATGGATACCTATTTAAAGGATCTCTGCCCAAAATATCAGGCTTAAAAACAATTTCCAATAGATTAAGTAACTTCTGGTTTTGACCATTTACTAACCTTTTTTAAGGTTGCCTCTCTATGTAGTACTGACTAGCCTTGAACTTGCTATGCAGACCAGGCTGACCTCAAACCTGCAGTGATCCTCCTGCCTGTGCCTGGATTACAGCTCTGAGCCACCATGTCTGGCCTAATGTGGTTTGAACATGTTAATTTATCATTAATACTTACCACTATTTGAAGATGCATATGTAAGAGCTCTGTTGGATCTCAAATCAGAAGGACCTCTGCTTTCCACTCTTTCATTTGCTGCTAACTTTCCTTGTGTTCTTAAGCACATCATGCCCTCCTGCCTTAAGCACGTAGTCCCATTGCACAACGTGACACAGTTGTATTAAATAAATTGACTATGATACAGCTTAGGTTCAACTATAATCTTTGTAGTTCTTGAAACTGGTAACTAATTGCCCCTCGCAGCTCCATTTATCCCTGTCTTACAGTTGGAGAGAGGATGGTTCAGAGCACAAAGGTTCATCTAGGATCTAACAGCATATCCCGGTTTGTGTTAGATTCTGCTGTGGATAAAGAGGCCTGGTGGAACAAGGAGCAAGTTTCTCGTGGAGAAGAGGGCCAGTTTTCAAAGAAGAGAGTAAAAGACTCAACATTTCAATGTACAGTTGGGTAAAGCCTCTTCCCTAAGTCTACTAACCCATGTGCCAAGCTCCTTTCACTAATGGTTTGAAGAGTATCAGATAGATTTCAGGCAGGAAATGACATTCAGGCTGTGTCTGTGTTAACAGAAGGCCCACCCATGGAGCCAGGATTCAGGGAGTGAATTATGGTTGTGGGAAAAGGATGGTCCCAGACAGGCAGGTAAAGGGTGTGGCTCGGGTTGAACCGTTTCTGGATTGGGCAATGGGAAGTTGGCAGGCAGGCAGGCAGTAACTCAGGCTGCTCCAGGTGAACTTGTACAGTAGTATCTTACAGTCCTTGCCTTAAAGACATATGGCTGCTCTCTGTGGTCCTCTTCCTCCCCCAGCAAAGTCCCAGACCATTTAGGAACAGTAAGGATGGAACAAGTGAGATAATGGAGAAGTGACACTTCATGTGGACAGTTGGCAGAGCCCCCCCCCAGATACCTTCTAATCTGATTGATATGGGGTATTTCATATGCATTAAGATTAAGAAACTCTCCTTAGGTGATTAGAATTTCTAATCAAAATTGGGACTCTAGGTGAAGACACTGAAATCTAAATGTTAGCAAAATCGATTATATTTGGTGCCACCATATTGTGATTACATATAACATTAATAGCTATAACATGACTATTGCCAATAGAGCCTCATTAGCTCCCCCACTGATCCCAGGGCTCTGATTGCCACCTTACCTTGCAGAGCTACACTACAGAGATTTTCACACAGCAAGGAGGTTACCTTATTTGGCAGTGTCTGACTCTGAGGTGATGCGTCCCCCATTAACACATTCACAAGATGCTTTAGCACAAATCTGAGGCCTTCTGGGTTGAAAAGCCAGCAGAAGCAATTACAAAGGTAGATTTAGTGGGATTTTCAAAGGACATCTAGTGAGTTGATTTGCATCCTTTCAGTTTTGTGAGGGACCCAAGCAATGTGAGAAGTTGAAAGTTCATGGCTACAGGAGGTGCAATTGATGGGCCAGGTTGAGGCTGGGACAGAACTCCTGAGAAAGGCTGAGCCCAGATAGGAACATGTCTTTACCTCTGGGATCCATGGGTGTTTCTTAGACAACTGGCTTTCTGTCTTTAAAAAACTGAGGAGGAGGATATCCAGCTGACTGGGGATGGGGAGGGGGACAATGAGGAATTGGGGATAACAACTCATTGTTGGCCCACTAAACAATGCAACTCATTATGGACAATAAAAAAATAAAGCTCAGAAGCTGATGAGCTGGTGGACAAGTGACAACATTTATGCAAGGGTGTGTATTTCCCAGGGTTCGGAGTTGTTGCTGACAAAGACACAATGTGGTCAAGAGCCTGCCTAGTGGTGGCTGGGTAGGGAAGAGTGTGTGTGAGGGGCATTCAGGAGCCACAGCAGAGCTGGGTTTGCAGCTGGGAGGGGAGGCTAGGGGTTAGTGGTCCACAAGCCTCAACAGTGTTTAGCTGAAATTGCAGGTACTGTCAGCACAGATGAACAATTTGAAGATCCGAAGTGCCCTGTGTGCTGATTGCATTTATGTATAAGGGCCAGATTTTCAAATCTGAGTAGATGCAGCTTATTAGAAAGACATGACATGATACATAATCTATTTTTTTAGTTTCCCTAAAGTTTTGAAATAATAACATTTGTTATTTTAGGAGACCCTCATAAGATTCTCAAGAGAGTGATAATACTAAAGCTCACCCAGAGGTGGGGCTGACTAGCCAATCATTGCACTGCTGAGGGAGAGATCTGCCAGCATGGCACTCCTCCTTTTCTCCAGCATTTTCCCTTCATCTGAAAGGGAAAACGTGAAAAATGCAGTGCAGAAAAGGATAAAGGGCAATTGTTGGTCTGTAGTTAGAAGCTATTATTACCCCAGTTAGGGCCAGCTTTGTAAAGAAAGTGGTCTGCCATAAAGGTTTTGGCAGAAAGGTTAATAGGAGAGCTGCAAGAAAAGCTACATTGAGGGCACACATAAAAAATGGATGTCAGACAAAGTAAGAAGAAAGGGAACAAATGGAGAATAATATGAATGATGTATAAGGAGGGAGTGGGATTTTTAAAAAAAGATTAGATTGAATAAATAGACAGAAAAGTAATGATGGCTAATAATGACCTACTTGTTTTTGATAAAACTATGTTTTATCTGTGCTAACTCATCCCCTCAAGAAGCATATGAGGCAAGTGCCTTTATTAGTACCCCCATTTTATAGCAGGATAAAAAACTAAGACAAAGAAAAGTGAAATAATTTGCTTCAGGTGAAATGTGAGGAGAACCAGTTTTTTTTTCTCCCCAGGAGACATGGTTCCAGAGCTTTGTCTTAATTAGTGACTCTCAATGTGTGGTTCCTTGAACCATAGCATCAGCATCCCTGGGGAACTTCTTTGACACACAAACTCGTAAACTATGTCCCTGGCCTGCTGAATCAGATCTTCTGGAGGCTGGACAATAGTCCTTTCCAACTGATCCCATTTTCCTAACTGATCTTGCCTGAGGCTGTGTATCTGTTTTCTTCTGGTCTGTAGCATATTCTCACATTGGCCTCAAACAACACAGACCTGTGCTCATGTAGCTCTGGAGGCCAGAAGGCTGCTTCCAGAGTCTCACCAGTCTGAAGGGAAGTTGTCCAGGGGCTGGGTTCATCTCTGGAGCCTCTAGAGAATTTTCCTCTGAGCTCATTTAGTGCTCTGGAGTTGTAGGACTGAAGTTCTTTCATTTGTAGCTGTCTTCCCGGGGCTACCCTGACTTCTGGGAACCCCTCTGTGGTCCTTCTACACAGCCTGCAACATCTTAGACATTCCTCCTATCTGACCAAGGCTTTGTATTCTTTAATCATCATTTTACCATTTTAGCTCTGCTCAGCTGCTGATAACATCTCCATTCTCTCCACACGTGAGTGAGAGAAGGCCTTCTGGTTGTGTGTCTGGCTTGTTGCACTTGTTCTAATGATCTTCAGTACCATCCATGTTGTAAAAAATGGCCGGATTTCACTCTTTCTTTAAAGGACTGAATAAATGCCATGTGACCCTGACATAAATCCTCGGATAATTAGGTTAAGGATTGGTTCCTACCAGGAGGACACTGCATTTGGTTTTAAACAAATGCACTTTATTTGTTTATTTTAATGCTTATTTACTTTCAAGGAGAGATAGATAGATGGATAGATAGAAGCAGAGACAGAGAGATATAGAATGAACATGCCAGGGTCTCTTGCCCCTGAAAACTACAGATGCATGCACCACTTTGTGCATCTGGCTTTATGTGGGTACTGAGGAATTGAACCTGGGCCAGTAGGCTTTGCAAGCAATCACTTTTAACCACTGAGCCATATCTCCAGCCCCAACAAATGCATTTTAATGGGTTTGATTCAAGCCAGACAACTGATCAAGGAGATAGAATACCTGGCCTAGTTGCCAGTAGCTTCAAAATCTACATGTGAGTTCTAGTTAAGATATACAATATATGGCTGAGATACAATGTGAACATGGAAACCTTTCTAGAATGTTATTAGAGAGGTTGGGAAGTATGAGGACCCACGTTAAATCACCAGTACCCACAATAAAAGGCTGAGTATGGCCATTCAAAGCTATAACCCCAGTCCTAAGGAGGGTGGAAACAGGAGAATTACTGACCAGCCAGTCTGACTGGACATCAGCTCCAGGCTCAGTGAGAGACTATGTCACAAGGAAGCAGAGCTGATGAGTAACAGAAGAGGTCACCTGACATTCTCCTCTGGCTTCCACATGCATGTGCAAATGGTGTACATATACATCCATGTTCCACCCCATACTCATGCCAAATTATGCCACATAACACAGACACACAGACACACAGACACAGACACACACACACACACACACACACACACACACACACACACACACACACAAGAAAGTTCAAAAAGTTCCCAGGAGGAAAAATGCAAGATGCTGGGATCATCGGTAGTTTCCTGTTGAACATGGCATCTGAGGTGAAACTTGGTAATTCTTGGATTCTGGACATTTGGACATGGAGGAAAATGCAGACAGAATACAGTGAGGAAATAAAGACCATAAATGATGGGGCATGTACAGGGGTGGGGACATTTCTTTTAGAATATGGGTTGCATTGGAATGAAACAAGAGATGAAGCTGGAAAGATGTTTGGACAAGATCACAGAATGCACAGTGCCCCCATTTGAAACTTCAGCCTTCCATGATCATACTCTCTCCTTCTCTAAGCATCTCTTTGTTTAGGTGAATCACATTTTGTTTAAAACCAACTTGGATAACTATTAAGACAATCCAATGAAGAAACAGTCAAAATTCAAATGGCCACATGAAAAATATTTAACCTCAATAGCTACTTGGGCAATGATAAATTCAGGCCATGGTAAGATATCATCACACACTTATCAGAATGTTCTGAAATAAAAACTAGTGACAGCACCCAATGCAGGTGAGAATTCAGAGAAGCTGGGACACTCCTATATGCTGGAGGGATGGAAGAGGGTACCGCTACTCCCCAGAACATTTAACTAGTTTCTTGAGAAACAAAACATGCAACTACAACACAACTCTGCTGTTATCCAGATCAGCAAAAACGTACATTTGCACAAAAATCTCTATAAAAATGTTTAGAGCTAAAAACTGATAGAAAAATCCAGGCATCCTTGAATGGATCAGCAGTTAAGCAATCCGTTGTATATTTACCCTATCCTAGCAATAAAAAATAGAATAAGGAGAGAGAGGCTGAAGTGGTCCCATGTGACCCCTCCTCTTCAGGGATAACAAGGAATAGGACATTGATGCATTCAACTACTTGCATGGATCTCAAGAGCTTCATGTGAGTGAAAGCAATCTCAAATGATTGCATGTGTGGGGGTCCACATATGTGTGCAGGTGTGCATGTACCCAGAGATCAATGTTAGTGGGATTCCTCAATCCTGTCCACATTATTTTTTTAATATATATTTATTGTCCATAATGAGTTACATTATTTAGTGGGCAAACCATGCGTTGTTATCCCGACTTCCCCAATTCCCCCCCTCCCCATCCCTGATCAGTTGTATATCCTCCTTCGTGGGCTGTCTGTATTAGTCCTTGTGGCAAGGGATCCTGTATATCTTAGTATTCATCTCGGTCTTCCTGGCCCAAGTGAGTTGTTACTGATGGGTGCTATGCCTCCGGACCGTCTCCCCCACCACGGCTCTTACAATCTTTCTGCCCCCTCTTCCGCTCAGTTCCCTGAGTCGTGGTGGGTGAGTAATAAGGCTGCTTTAATGTTGCGAGCTTAGGGGTCCTTGTGTCGAAAATCCTTGGTTTCTGTCTCATTGGCCTATCCTATGTTGATTGAATGGCTGTGGTTATAGGTCCCTTGTTCATCTGTCATTGTCTGCTGGGTTCCCTATGAATCCTCCACGATATGACTGTGGTGGCTCCTCTCTTGCCAGGATCTGGGTCATCGGCCTACGGTGGGTTGGTAGGGTTAGATGGGCCACAGCTCTCTCGTTGCATCCTGAAAAACACAAACACATTTGGCTTATCCAGAGTTGGTTGAATGGCTGTGGCTATGGGTCTCTTGTTCATCCCGTCCTTCTCTGCAGGGTTCCATATGGATCCTCCACAATATGACTGTGGTGACTCATCTCTTGCCATGATCTCATCTTTTGGCCTGCTGTATGATTCAATGTAAATAACATTTTTTGAAAGGATAAATTTGAAAGATGGAGAACAGATTGTTGGTTGCCAGAGGAAGTTGAGGAAGAAGATAGAAATATAGGCGGGACGTGGGCGAGTTTATAAAAGGGCAACATTAGAGTTCCTTATGGTACTTGAGAAGTTCAAGTTCAGTATATTCACCATCTTTGTGTTGCAAAATGACAACCCCCTCATACATAAATGACTACAGGCAAAAATACCTTGGTTGTGTTTCTTTACTATACTTTTGCAAAATATTATTTGGGGAAACTAGATAAAATGTGCACAGACACTCTTATTTATTGCAACTGCATAGAATATACAATTATATCAGTGAAAATTTCCTTGTAAGTTTCTCAGGTCCAATTTTCTGAATGACATTAACATCAAGGGTTAAAAGACAGGCCTGACTCCCTTAATGATCTTAATGTACTCAGAATCATTCTTTCCACTTTTGAGAAATGGATCAGCAGTGTTCTCTTTTTGAACATGCACAGAAAGTCCAGGTTCTACATCTAGATTCTGACACTACCACTTATGTAGGACTCACCCATTCAGCTCTGCTTTCCAGTTTGGGGGCTCTACTTCATTCATATTTGATTGAAACAATGAAAGGATGTATCATTCAGGTGAGATCTTACCATAGTTGCAACACCTTTGAAGGCTTTCCTGCAATAAAGTAGAGGGGGACTACTATTTAGAAAGAGAAGGGGAACTACAGGGAGAAGATGAGAGGGAGCAGAACAAGATGGTGGGGGTGAATGTGGTCAAAATGCGTAGTATATATCAATGAAAATGTCATTGTGAAAACCCATCACTTTGGACAGTGAATGTAAACTTAATTTATTTAAAAATAAGTTGAGGGGGGACGGAGCAAGATGGTGTTGCCAGGACATTCTCCATAAAGGATTTATTTTCCAGCTGGGATCCAAACCCCGGACCTCAGCTGGACCTGAACCCAAGCCCACCCTTTCCCCAGCTCCTATACCAGATCAGACAGGGTTCCCCAGTGCCTCTCTGCTCAGCAGAGGAACAGAGAGCTGACTGCTTCCCCACCCCAAGCTCCCGTCATTGTCTCCTCTGAGCCTGCACCGCTGGCTGAGGAATTTTCCCTCATGGGGCCCCTTCCCTACAGCACCCGATCCTCCAATGCACTTCTCTCCAGGACCCCCACATACACAGGAAGATGCAATCCTTGGGCAAACTGACCTAGCTTGGTTCCAGGGCCAGATCTCAGGCAGATACCTGGAAAACTTGGCAGAGGCCAGTTCAGATGGGTACCTGCCAGGAGGGCAGAGGCAGTAT
>PVHP010046325.1:0-13361 GCA_004024765.1 Zapus hudsonius | reverse complement strand
CTGAGCCATCTCTCCAGCCCTCTTTCTTTTATTTTCTTACACATTGTCTTATTTAATCTTTGTATGTGCTTGTGTATATGTGTATCTGTATGTGTGGGCACACAAGTGTGTGTAGAAGCATATGCACATGTGTGCACATGTATGTGGAAGCCAGAGATAACCTTTTCACCTACCTCCATTCAGGCAGGGTTTCTTTTCTTTTTCTTCCTTTTATTCTGAGGTAGGGTCTCAGGCTGATCTGGAATTCACTATGTAGTCTCGGGTTGGCCTCAAACTCATGATGATCCTCCTACCTTTGCCTCCCTAGTGCTGGGACTAAAGGCGTGCATCACCACACCAGGTTAGATAGGGTTTCTTATTGGCCTGCAGCTTGCTAATTAGGCTAAACTAGGACTCAGGCATCCTTCTGTCTCTGCCTCCCCAGAGCTGGGGTCACACCAGCCTGGGGCTGCAGCTACATCTAGGACTGAGGCTGATGTAGCTGGAGCTTGCCCAGGATACTTGAGCTATACTTGTGACCAAACCAGGCCTGATCAAGGCTGGGGAAGAAAGGATTGGGATGGGACAGGAACTCAGATCCTCATGCTTGTAAGGTAAGTACTTTACCCATGAGCTATCTACTACCCGGCAGAATCTTGCTTTTTGGAAACTTCTTGCCCACAACCTTTTTTTTTCTTTTTAAAATTTTATTTGTGAGGAGAGAGAGAGAGAGAGAGAGAGAGAGAGAGAGAGAGAGAGAGAGAGAGAGAGAGAGAGAGAGAGAGGATGTGTATGGGTGCACCAAAGCCTTTTGCCTTTACAAATGAACTCCAGACATATGTGCTCCTTTGTGCATCTGGCTTTATATGGATACTGGGGAATCGAACCATGGCCAGCAGGCTTTGCAAGCAAGTGCCTTTAACCACTGAGCTATCTCCCCAGCTCCTCTTTTTACCGTTTTAAAATCAAGTTTTAAAATTCTTTTTATTTGCAAGAACACACACACACACACACACATGCAGAATGAGAGAGAGAATGAGAGAGAGAGAATGCATGCACCAGGGCCTCCAGCCACTGCAAACAAACTCCAAATGCATGCACCACTTTGTGCATCTGGCTTTATGTGGCTCCTGGGGAAACAAACCCGGGTTGTTAGGCATTGCAGGCAAGCATCTTAACTGCTGAGCCATCTCTCCAGCCCCCTAATATCAAAGTTTAAACAGTGCATTGCTTGGGGTAGAAGCCACTGGCTGCTTGTGCAAACGCCAGTGGAATGCCTGAAAAGAGGCATTTTGGACCACCACAGCTATAGAGGGAATCCTTCTGGCTGGTTGGGTGTCTTCTAGATGATCCTGCCCAGGACACACTATGCCGCTTGAGCTGGACAGAGTTCTGACTGTGGCCAGTCATGGGTCTCTGGGATGAGTTTTAGCCGTGGCCATGGATTTAGTGTGTTGTCATGAGAAGCCCAACCCCAGCACCAGAGGCCACAGCCTTCCTCTGTTTCTTCCCTTTGCTTACCCCAGGAAATACAGATGTGTCCACAGCTGGAATGGGAGAGGCAGAGATAGAGCAAACTTAGTGAGTCCAACTGCCCCGGGGAGTCTGGACTGTCCCACTTTCAGTACCGGAACCCCACAGACCCAGGAAGACCATGATGGCTGGTCACCCTCTAAGTGTGCGGTTGTGTGTGAGGCCAACTCTCTGCCAGGTCTGGAGCCTGATGCCTGGGAGGTTAGCAAGACACAGTCAGGATGAGGAACGACAGATACTGATGCCAGTTATGGGAACTATCCAAATGGTCTTAGGCCAGAGATGGAACCCAAAGTGGAGGCATCTTGCTTCTTTCAGCCATGACTGGAAGTGGGGGTTCCATTCCTGTGGGGACAGCGCCCCCTGTAGAAAGACACCTTGGTGGTTGGTCCTTTCTGAGTCCAGTCAGCTCGATGGCAGGTTGGGGATTCTCAGAGGCACTTCTGCCAGAAGTGAGGATCTGATGTGGCCCATCTGTCCTGACCCTGCCTTCCTGGCCCTTTCTCCTACTGGGACAGGCTGCCTCCCAAGCTCCCTCCTGACAATTGTTTCCCTTGAAGCGTTTCCCATAGAAATGTTCCTCCCACCAGCCTGTGGGCCCTCGAGGGCCTTGCCAGGGCTTCTTCTTCAGACCTCCAGTGGTGACACTTTCCCCATGACCTCAGGGTCTTTTGAGTTGTGAGTTAGGAGGCTGTTTGCCATGGTTGCCCTGTGTCTTCATATACCTAGATGTTGCCTGGCTTTTCCTTTCAAGCCTCAGACTTGAAAGAAGTTTAATTGCTTGAGGATCCTTCAAGGCAGACCAGAGAAGTGACCAGAGAGACCTAAACAATGGGAGCTGCTCTGGGATAGACTAGGGATGTGGGGGAGAGGGTGCCTATTCCTTGGTCTGGGGATGTTACATGGGCACCTCAGAAGCCGACCTGGGGGTCCTGAGCAAGTGCTTGCTTTGTCTCCATAAGGGTCCAGGTCCCAGAAGGAAGCCTTCTCTGACCCCCTGAGGCTGAGTGGACACTCTCCTGTGTGCGTCTAAGCCCCACCCTGGTTCACATCTGTGAGAGCCCCCCACTCCCCGGGCCTGTGGTCTGCTTCCTGCCCTGGCTCTCCTCTTGATCCCACACTAGGAGGTAGGAATAATCTTGGCTTACTGTGGAGCCATAGAGCCACGCACATAGTAGGCGCTTAACACATACCATAGGATTATGCTGTCATACTCTGTGCTGACCACTTCATGTACATTATTTGATATACTATTCACATGAACCTTGAAGGCAGAGTTTTTTCTTTCATTTAAAATATTTGGTAAGAGATGCATAATAAATTTATCGGGCTGGAGAGATGGCTCAGCGGTTAAGGCACCTGCCTCTAGTGCCTAAGGCCCCTAGTTCAATTCCCCAGTACCCACATATGCCAGACCCACAAGGTGGTGGCCCTGGTGTACTCTCTCTCTCTCTCTGCTTGAAAATGAATAAATAAAATATTTTAAAAAAAGAAATTTATCATGCTGGAGAAATGGCTCAGCTGTTAAGGCACCTGCCGCTAGTGCCTAAGGCCCCTAGTTCAATTCCCCAGTACCCACATATGCCAGACCCACAAGGTGGTGGCCCTGGTGCCCTCTCTCTCTCTCTCTCTCTCTCTCTCTTTCTATGTATCTCTCTGCTTGAAAATGAATAAATAAAATATTAAAAAGAGAAATTTATCATTTAATTTGCTTTTTATTTTTTATTTATTTTTGTTTTTGTTTTTTTTCAAGGTAGGGTCTCGCTCTAGCTCAGGCTGACTTGGAATTCACTCTGTAGTCTCAGGCTGGCCTTGAATCTATGGCAGTCCTCCTACCTCTGCTTCCCAAGTGCTGGGATTAAAGGCGTGCGTCACCACGCCTGGCTCTTCATTTGCTTTTTAAAAAACATTTTTAATGTATTTATTTGCAAGGAGAGAGAGGAAACAGAGAGAGAGAGAGGGGGGGGGGAGGGTGCACCAGGGCCTATAGCTGTGTCAAACAAACTCCAGATACATGTACCACTCTGTACATCTAGCTTTACATGGGTACTGGGGAATTGAACTCTGGTCATTAGGTTTTGTAGGCAAGCGTCTTAACTACTGAGCCATCTCTCTAGCCCCCTAATTTGCTCTTTTGTGTGTATATGCATATATGTGTGTGCTGTGTGTGTATGGGTGTGTATGGGTGTATGGGTGGGTGTGTGTGTATGGGTGTGTGCATGCCACAGTGTGTGGGGGAAGTGAGAGAGGACAGCCCGAGGTTTCAGTCCTCGGCTTCTTCCTTCTCTTTTTTTAAAAAAATATTTTATTTATTTATGAGAGAGAGAGAGAGAGAGAGAGAGAGAGAGAGAGAGAGAGAGAGAGAGAGAGAATATGGGTGCACCAGGGCCTCCAAGCCACTGCGAATGAACCCCAGACACATGCGCCCTCTTGTGCATCTGGCTGTGTATGGGCACTGGGGAATTGAACTCTGGTCCTTCTGCATTGCAGGCAAATGCCTTAATCGCTAAGCTATCTCTTCAGCCCTCTTCCTTCTCTTCTGCTATCCGCTGCTGCGAACCCCAGACTACCCGGCCTGCGAGCTTCGGGATCCTCCTGACTCTGCCTCCCATTGCTGTAAGTGCGTTGGGACCAGACCTGCGGACTCCTTGATCTGGCTTGTGTGGGTTCTGGGGATCCACGCTCTAGTCTGTAGGCTGTGGAGCTAGTGCTTCTAACCACTGGGCATCACCTTGTCTCTTAACCCGTCTCCAGAGTGCAATTCAGTGACGCCAGGTACATCCACACATCTTCACCTGAGCTCCTTCCCCAACACACAGTACCCACTCCCGCTATGCCCTGCCTGGCACCTACCGTTTCACTTTCTGTCTCCAGCATTCGGCAGCTCTGTGGATCTCCAGAAATGGAATTCCACAGGATTTGCCCCTTTGTGATTGACTTATCTCATGGGATCTCACGTCTTGCCTTCTCTGTGAGGGTTACTAATGTTCCCTTGTACGTAGATTCCACGTTTGCTCAGGTTGGTTTCACCTTCCCACTGTTAGGATAAGGGCCAGGAACTTGTTTTTTTTAAACTTGTAAATTTTTAAAAATATTTTATTCATTTTCAAGCAGAAAGATAGAGATAGAGATAGAGAGATAGAGAGAGAGAGAGAGAGAGAGAGAGAGAGAATGAGAGAATGCACCAGGGCCACCACCTTGTGGGTCTGGCCTATGTGGGTCCTGGGGAATTAAACCCAGGGCCTTAGGCACTGGAGGCAAGCGCCTTAACCGCCAAGCCATCTCTCCATCCCAGGGCCAGGAACTTTTAAAATGATCACTTTAGGGCTGCAGAGATGTCTCTGTGGTGAAGTGCATTCCCTGCACAAGCATGAGGGCCTGAGGGAGTCACGAGACTCGGAATTTCAATCTCCAGCATCCACACAAACAGCTGGGTGTGTGGCCACGCACATCTGTAACCCTAGTCCTATGGGGAGCAGAGACCAGAGAGTTGCAGGGGATCATGGATGGAAAGCTCCGGAATCAGCCAGAGACAAAGGCGTTGGGGAGATGCAGTCTCCAGCAACTGACTAGCTTCCAGAAGGTGGGGCGTGGAGTTCTGCTTGGAGCAACTGTGAATGCGTCACACCAAACATTGCTGTCAACGTCTGAGCGAGCTGCTTCGAGGTGGACGCCTGGAGAAGCACCTGCTTTGGAGGCCCGGACATCAGCGAGCAGAGGCAGCCTTTGCATCCAGCCCTGTCTGCACCGGCTAATCTGCCTTTGCAGCCCCCAATGTCACCGGTTATCCGAAGGTGATTTCATGCAGCGCCTCGGTGTGGAAGCGCATTTCCATAGACATCAGATAAAGATCTTTTAACCTTGGATTTCCCCTCGTATCATCATAAATAGCTCAGGCAATGCCATTGCAGGGAACCTGACAGCTTCTGCAATGAGATCGGGATGCAGCCGCATATCTTCTTGTTATATATAAAAAAGAGTGACAGCATTCATCGTTTACGGTGACATCGATGCAGTGTGCTTGTAGAGGTTCCCACTCCATCCATTCGTAAAGCCTTTGATGATTTTAGGCTTTTAAACACGGCGCTCAGGTCCATTTTTCAAATGTACCACCATTATCAGTACAGGAAGCCATTCTTCAAGATTTCATTTTTCTAAGAATATCTGGAATATCTTAATTCCTAGGAGGCTTCTCTGTGGGGTAGGCTGTCAGGTATGTCTGTAATGTGAGAAAGAGGGAGAGGAAGAGGCTGCTGATCTCTCTCCTTGGGATATTTCCCATTTTTTTCCCTTCTTGTCATAGTTCCCAGGAAAGGCCCCATAAGACCTGTGTTCAGAGCCACCCACTTCATGGGGGGAAGCCAGAGAGAACTGTCTGGTAGGCCAGTCCTGACCTGGAGACATGGTTTTTTTTTTTCTGTTTGTTTTTTGGAGGTAGGGTCTCACTCTAGCCCAGGCTGACCTGGCACTCACTCTGTAGTCCCAGGCTGGCTTTGAACTCATGATGATCCTCTTACCTCTGTCTCTCAAGTGCTGGGATTAAAGTTGTGCACCACCAGATCTGGTAGCTGCTACAGCTGAATAAGAGTATTTTCTTTTTTTTTTTCCTTTATAGTTAATGGGACACTTCTTTATTCACAAATTAGCTTCCTAAAAAAAGAAAAAGTTTTACTTTTTAGTGCCAAGTTTATTAATGATAAAACACCTGAAAATAGAGACTACAGAGTGAATTCCAGGTCAGCCTGGGCTAGAGCGAGACCCTTCCTCAAAAAACCAAAAAAAAAACTGAAATAAATTCATGGGGAAATAGCAATGGGCCTCGTTGCCTCCTCTTGGAATCATACAAAGGATTCGACAGTGGATCTGTGAAATTAGGAAAACTATCCATCAAAGCTCGGCTGGGAAGCGGAACACGGCTTCACTCTCAGTCAGCCACTGAAGGATAAACTCTGGTGTGTCTTTAAAAAGCCGTTAGATTGGGCTGGAGAGATGGCTCAGCGGTTAAGGCACTTACCTTCAGTGCCTAAGGCCCCGGGTTCAATTCCCCAGGACCTACATAAGCCAGACCCACAAGGTGGTGGCCCTGGTGTGTACTCTCTCTCTCTCTCTCTCTCTCTCTCTGTATCTCTCTGCTTGAAAATGAATAAATAAAATATTTAAAAAATTTAAAAAAAAGCTGTTAGAGGGAATATCCATTCCCTTAGCACTTTTACTTCCTAAGGAGAACATTTATTTATTTATTTATTTATTTATTTATTTATTTATTTATTTTTGGTTTTTCGAGGTAGGGTCTCACTCTAGCCCAGGCTGACTGACCTGGAATTCACTCTGTAGTCTCAGGGTGGCCTTGAACTCACGGCAATCCTCCTACCTCTGCCTCCAGAGTGCTGGGATTAAAGGCGTGCGCCACCACGCCCGGCTTATTTATTTATTTTTTAATATCTTTATTATGAATAAGTATGTTGTATGAGCAAATCCTGTGAAGGTACCCCATTTGCCACCTCTCTGCCCCCTACCCACTGGGGTCCTTCCTCCGTGCGCATACTGGATCTGTCCATGGGTTAGGGGTGATGAACTGCACCAGAGGGAGCCAGATTTTTCCTTTTTTTTTCTTCCCCCTTTGTAAATGGTTGCTGAAGGGGGCGATGTCTCTGGATATTCTCCCCCATCATGGCTCTTACATTCAATAAGAGTAATTTCTTTTTTTAAAAAAATATTTTATTTATTCATTTCAAGCAGAGAGAGAGAGAGAGAGAGAGAGAGAGAGAGAGAGAGGGAGCGCACCAGGGCCACCACCTTGTAGGTCTGGCTTATGTGGGTCCTGGGGAATTGAGCCAGGGGGCCTTAGGCACTGGAGGCAAGTGCCTTAACCTCTGAGCCATCTCTCCAGCCCAACAAGAGTAATTTCTAACAGGCTGGGAGCAATGTCTCTCTCCAGCCACAAGCCCCTTGGACAGCCTGGGGACAGTGGAGGTAATTCCTGAAGTGACTTAACGGGGCCAAGACCTGCATACTGATTTCGGGGGGAAGTTGCTGGCTGCCCTGAGCTGCCCACGAGCGGCCTTCCAAGCCCTGCTGTGAGTAGGCCAGACCCTCCAAGGATGAGAGCATTTGACCTGTGCTAGCAAGAACAAATCCTTTCCTTCACACGCACTCTAATTACAAACGAGGCCCTGGTAGGCTTAGCAAGGGTAAATAAAATTGATTTTCTCCACACAGTATTGGAGATGATAAATGCGTTCAAGCAAGGGCTTCAGAAGCCTGTTTGCTGATTAGAAAAGGCCAAATAATTGTAAGATAGTGACTAATAAACAGAAGGAGTCAGGAGAGAACTGGTCTCCTTGCTGTAATGTCGCTAGTCTAAGCTTTGAGAAATAATTGCCATCTGATGATTTCATGTTCTGTCCTTGGGTGCAATGGGCTGTTGGAAGGATCTCCAAATTGGCTTTGCCTTCAGGTCCCTCTGGCTTTCTCAGTGAAGCCTGTCCCCTTCACGCGTTCCCTGGGGCCCAGCAATTCCTGCCATTTAACTTTTTAAACTTAATAAAAGCAATCTCAAATAGTTCCCCCTAAGATGTGTTAGCTATTTATTACTACTTGTGAGCACAAAAGAATGTGTTCTGAATGCTTGATCCCCAGCTGATGGCCATCTTGGAATTGGAACCTTGTTGGAAGTGTGTTGTTGGGGGCAGGCTTATGGGGGTTACAGCCAGCTTCCCCTTGCCAGTGTTTAACACACTCTCTTGCTGCTGTTGTCCACTTGATATTGGCCAGGAGGTGATGTCCACCCTCTGCTCATGCCATGGTTTTCCCTGCCATCATGAAGCTTGCTCTCAAGTCTGTAGGTCAAAATGAATCCATTCCTTCACAGTTGTACTTTCATTGGGTTCTTTGTTGCAGGAATGAGAAAACTGTCTACAACAGTTTTGGTACCAGAGTGGGATCTGTCCTTGCTGCTAGAACCTGGTTCTGTGGCTTTTGACCTTTTGTAACTGATTTGTAGGAGGAATGTGGACAGATAAGAAACCTTGGCCCAAGAGACGCCTTATAGTGCTGTAAGTACAGCTTGATGGATTCTGGTCAGAATTGGAAAGACCTGAATGCAGTCAGAACTATGGACTTTGAGAGTGAGAAGGAACTCCAAAGACTGTCACTGTTTATTATTGGACTTGGGGTTAGAGTTTGATGTTTGTCCTGCTTGTTTTAAATCTTGTATTGGTTCGATCTGTCTTTGCTATACCCAATGCTTTCTTTTGCAGTGTGAATGTTCTGTGCCATTTTTTTTTTGTGTTAGTGTTCAGTTGAAAAGAAAAACTGTGGACATTTGGAGTTGAGCTGAATGCATTGCATTTTACATCTGTATGATTATTAGTTTGTGGGGGCCAGGGGTGGACTGTCATGGTTTTATCCAGGTGTCTCCTACAAATGAATGTATTCTGAATGCCCGATCTCCAGATGATGGCAGTTTAGGCATTGGAACCTTGTTAGAGCTGTGTTGTTGGGGATGGGCTTATGGGGGTTCTAGCCAGCTTCCCCTTGCCAGTGTTTGGCACACTCTCCTGCTGCTGTTGTTCGCCTCATGTTGGCCAGGAGGTGAGCACCCTCTGCTCATACCATCAATTCCCCCTGTCATCATGGAGTTTCCTCTCATGTCTGTAAGCCGAAATAAACCCATTCCTTCACAAGCTGCTCTTTGGTTGGGTTCTTTGTTGTAGCACCGAGAAAGCTGACTACAACAGCATTACAATTTAATTAGAATAGAACTTTTTTCTCTTATGAAATGATGTAGATGGAATCATCTGGAATAAAAACTCCCAGTGATAGGGCTGGGGAGATGGCTCAGTGGTTAAAGATGCTTGCTTGGAAAGCCTGATGGTTCAGGTTCAATTCCCCAGTATCCACGTAAAACCAGACTCACAGATGCATCTGAAGTTTGTTTGCAGACCAGGCACACCCATTTTTATTCCCATTCTTTCTCTCTTTCTACTTGTATATAAACAAATAAAAATTAACAAAAAAACAACTCCCAGTGATGACAGTATCAGAATTCCTTCTTCATGGAATGCTGCTGAGCTTTATCCTCCCAGGATCTTCTTGCCAGAAGATTCTGAGCACTTGGCCTCTTGGATCGCCACTGTGGCTGCCAAGGGACCTTTAAAAGCCCAGGTGCCACAGCCTGGAATGGGGACGTGCCAAGTACAAATGAGGGTGGATGGAGACTTCTGCAGGTGTGGACCAGGACTGGGTGGCCTTGGCACGTTGGAGTGTGGATAGATCCAGAACTCAGGGAAGGCTCCTCTGGGGAAACCTGTGTCTGTTGCACCCTTGACTCAAGCAAGATGAGGCTGGGGCAGAGCCAGTTGGTGCTCATGGCTTAGAGAAAGCCCTGGAATGGACATTTGTTGCATAGGTGTGGTGCTAAGATCTCCTCAGCCAGCTCTTCTCTGTGCTCTGTCCCAGTGGAGGGGCTGAGTGCTGCCAGCTCCTTAGGACAGCAGAGACTCAGAGGACAAGGTCAGTTGTCCACTGTCAGAGTGAGGTTGCAACTCACGTCTGCCTGCGAAACATGGGAGGGAAGAACTGGCTTCCCATCTTCCGGGCTGGGAGCACTCTTCAACCACCCTGGCGCTGTGCTGGATTCCTGACTGCTTCAGCCTGGGCTCTTAAACTTCAGTCATCTGTGGCCAATGTCTTCATCATAGCAACTGACTATGCACCCAGGGGCATGGGCACAGGTGGAACTATGTGAAATGGGGAGGCGTGAGGTGCTCTGGAGGCTGCAGAAGTGAAGAGGGAACTTATTGAAGGATCTACACTGAGCCTCAACTTCTCTATTTCTTGCTGGGCGATATGGGCAAAGAAGCTCTGGCATTGATTAGCTATGTCTGCCAAGATGAGGCAGGGTAGCAAGAGTACACACAATTTTTGGTGAGCCTTGCATGAGGGCTTTCTGTGACATTTAGATGTGACGGTTCATTCGATTTATTCTTTTATTCATTTACTCATTTATTTTATTTTATTTATTAGAGGGGGGGATATGGGCATGCCAGACTCTAACTCCAGATGCATGCACCACTTCATGCATCAGGCTTTAAATGGGTACTAGGTAATCAAAGCCAGGGCCATCAGGCTTTGTAAGCAGGCACCTTTAACCTCAGTCGCTCATTTAGTTCATCCTGATACAACTTACAGTCAGGTAGGCACCTCAATTGGAAAGCACTGATCTGGTCACTGCAGATGCCTCCTAGGACCCCTGGTACTTCCACGCAGACCCTGCTCTTTCTGATCCATGCTGACCTCTGCCAGGGTTCCCTGTGCCCACAAAGCTGGCAGTTCGAACTAACTCGGCTCCAGAGCCGCCCGAGTGCAGCGAGGGAGAAGCCAGAGAACCAGCAAAGGTATTAACTTAGTGTTTTTATACCCCAAGTGTTTTGCTGTCATCAGGAACAGCCCCTTCATGAGATATAAGTAATTTGTGCATGCTGATCCGGGTTTTCTCATTAATATGCAAATGAGGCATGCCAGTTGTTAGGTTAGAAGAAAGCTGTCATGTTTATTGTGACAGATTTAATGGATGTGTTTGGATTGTGCATTCAATGTGTTTTCAAGAGCATGTCTTATCTTTGTTTAGGCAGTAAATCAAAAATGTAAACAACAATTCATTAGCATCTGTCAGAAGCTTGAGGCCACCTTGTTTCACTTGACAATCTTCCCAGAGGTGGAGAAAAAACCCCTATATCTGACTTAGTCAAGATCAGTTAGAAATTGCACTGGCTTTTCTCTCCTTTCATTCACCAAAGGTGTAAGCGGTAATTTAATGACAGTGATTCTGCTTGGGTCACTGGCCACAAACAGGGACCAGACAGCTCTATCTGGATGTACCTTGAAGGGTCCACAGAACTTTGGAGCCTTGGAAGTGATCCGTAGTGAGCAGGGTCTGAGGAGGATCCTGCTGAAAAAGAAATCACTTGTAGGAACATTGCTTCATTCTACCGAGCCCTGCAGGCTACTGGAAGAAACAGTGAAATATAGACACAAATGAAGCTGGTGTGCTGACTGTAATCCCAGCACCTGGGAGAGGTAGGAGGATCCCTGTGAGTTCAAGGCCATCCTGGGACTACAGAGTTCCAAGTCAGCCTGGGCTAGAGTGAGATCCTACTTCAAAAAATAAAATAAGCTGGGCGTGGTGGTGCACGCCTTTAATCCCAGCACTCGGGAGGCAGAGGTAGGAGGATCACCATGAATTCAAGGCCACCCTGAGACTACATAGTGAATTCCAGGTCAGCCTGGACTAGAGCAAGACCCTACCTCGAACCCCCCCCCCAAAAAAAAAACAAAAAAAACCCAAAATAAAATAAACCCAAAGTTAGATATAGAAATGTAGACCCAAGTTAAAGAGTGAAACATTCTAAGATTGGGGACCAAGGGACGTGTGGATAGAATGTCACCAGAGGACCAAGGGGAAAGAATGTTGATTTCCATATTCTCTTGTTTCATGTAGGCTTGGAGACTTAGATGTGAGCTTCCTGGGGGCCAAAATAAAAGGGCATTTGAAGTTATGAAATTTTGCTTTAATTAATTTTTTAAAAAGTAAAAAGAGAGAGAAAGAATGGGCACGCCAGGACCTCCAGCCACTGTAAATGAACTCCAGATGCATGCACCGCCTTGTGCATCTGGCTTTATGGGGGCACTGGGGAATTGAACTCCAGTCCTTCTGCTTTGCAGGCAAATGCCTTAACTGCTAAACCATCCCTCCAGCCCTGAAATTCACTTTAAAGTTGTATAATTCACTGTCTAGAAAGAAAACAAATGCTCTCCCCGCTGAGCCGTCTTTGGCATCATTTGCTATAGGATAGGCTTCCAATATCAAACAGCCCGACCTTCACCTTTTTGTCTTAGTTTCTCCCCAGCATTTAACATCTGTCCCTCAAAGTTTTCCTCTTTCACACAGACAAGGTTCTGGGCAGGATTTTTTGGGGGGTCCTTTCCTGGGTTGTGTCCTCTCCTGTTACCTCCCTGCTCCTGTCTGTCACCCAGGTAGCTACAGCCACCCCTGTCTCTACCACCCCAGTGGATCTGGTCACCCTTGCCTATGGCCTCCTTGACTGTCCCACCTGGCAGGATTCTCTCTTGGTTTTGATCTCCTCCTGCTTCTTTGCTGGTGTAAACCATCAGTGTGAACTCTAGCCTTCCCCCAGGGGTTACTGGTCTACTCTCTGCTAAAATCCCCATGTGGGTCTCTTCTGAATTGCTCTCCTGCTTCCCAGGTGCCCCCAAGGACCCTCAAGTGGGTATCATCCCAACTGCGGAGCTCCAGTGAGGGCCAGGGAGGTAGCGGTGTCCTCACCTGTCCCCTGCTCGTCCCTGTTTCTCCTGCCTCCACCTACCAAGTGTCAGGATTACAGAAGGACATCACTGCCACCGGTTATCAGGGCGCTTTACATATGCCAGGCAAGCACTGGGCCAACTGAGCTACACCCCCAGGCCTACAATCAGGGTCTTGATAGAATAAAGATTAGAGCCTCCTTCCTCTGACCTGCACCCCCACCACGGATTTGCCATTCCCAGAAAACAAGGGGTCCTCCAGCATAGAACTGGGGTTGGCAGGGACGGAACTTCACCTTTAGCCCATATCAGGATTTACACTGAGAACTAAGGGTGGAAGGACCTTCCTGCAGCGCTCCCTGTCCAGAACCACACTGGCTCACATTAATAAAGACCTTTAATCCCAGCATTTGGGAGGCAGAGGTAGGATGATCACTGAGAGTTCAAGGCCAGCCTGGGACTACAGAGTGAGCTGCAGGTCAG
The DNA here is from genome assembly GCA_004024765.1 of Zapus hudsonius. Classification (NCBI taxonomy): domain Eukaryota; kingdom Metazoa; phylum Chordata; class Mammalia; order Rodentia; family Dipodidae; genus Zapus; species Zapus hudsonius. The sequence goes on along the minus strand of PVHP010046325.1, from coordinate 41 downwards.
CCTGGGCTACAGTGAGACCCTACCTCAAAAAAAAAAAAAAA
>PVHP010046324.1:0-13326 GCA_004024765.1 Zapus hudsonius | reverse complement strand
TCGCGGAGAGAGAGAGAGAGAGAGAGAGAGAGAGAGAGAGAGAGAGAGAGAGAGAGAGAGAGAGAGAGAGAAAGCACCAGGGCCACCACCTTGTGGGTCTGGCTTATGTGGGTCCTGGGGAATTGAACCCGGGGCCTTAGGCACTGGAGGCAAGTGCCTTAACCGCTGAGCCATCTCTCCAGCCTGACAAAGGTAGATTTTGCCTTCCTGGGAAACAGGTTGTAATGCCCAAAAGTGGGCCTCTCCCACCACCCCAAAGTCACCCCTGCCTCAGATAGGCTTGTCTGGCAGGGAGCTCCATGTTCTGGGCACCAGTTTTTGACCTTGACATCTTTACCATGAGGAAAGTCTCCAGTCAGTCAACCACAGCTGGGCCCAAATGCCATTCAGTCACAGAAAGTGCTTTCACCCTCACCTCTCTCATCTGGAAAGTAAGGGCCAAGAGATAAAGAACCTGTCCCATGGAGCTGCTGCAAGTACATGCCTTGACCAAGTCAGGAGCAATGGCTTGTATCTGTGGTCCCAGTTCCCAGAGAAGCTGAGACAGGAGAATCACTTGAGCCCAGGAACTCCAGGACAGCCTGGGAAACACGAGACCCCATCTCATTTGGGAGCCGGGGTGCTTGGTACATAAGCAGCAAACAGAAGCACTCAATGTGAATTGGGGGGGGGGTTCATTCTTTTTTGCCCTTCTGTTCACCCAAGCAGGTCTCCTTTGACGCCCTGTAGACTCCCAGCAGCCTTTGGACCCCAGGTCTGGGATACACACCAGCTGTAACCACCCTTTCACTGTGTGCCTGCCCCACAGGCCTGCCATGGTCCTTGGAGCTGGTGGAGGAGGTGGTCACCATCATGCAGCAGCACGAGAGGATCCTTGACGTTCAGCTATGCACCTGCTCCCTGCTGCTACGTGTGCTGGGCCAAGGTGGGGCACCTGATTCTCAATAGCCCATTCCCTGCAGTGCCTGTGCAGCCCTGTCTTGGGAAGATAGAGAAGTATAGGCCAGGGATCTGCATGACTCTGGTCCACACGGGGCCTGCTAGAGTCATAGACAAGCCCTATCCTTCTAGCCAGCTTCCTAACTACTCAACAGAAGCTGGACAGGTCCTCTGGGTGACCCTCCCCCTCCCAGGGTGGGCTGTCCTCCTGAGGCTTGGAGGGAGCAGGATGCATAGTGGCCAGCAGAGGGTGGCACTGCACTTGTGAGTAGGAGTACCTGGGCTCCCACGAGCCTGAAAAAATTTTCCTCTTTCTTTTGAAACAAGTCTCACTCTAGCCCAGGCAGATGTGGAACTCACTCTGCAGTCCAGGCTGGTGTCAAACACAGCAATCATCCTACCCCAGCCTTCCAAGTGCTGGGATTAACGGTGTGCCCAACCACATTGGGCTCCATCTTCAGTTGCTTTTTAGTTTTAATACTGAGATCTTTGATATTAACTTGTGACCTTTTTTCTTTTTTTTGTGGGGAGGCAGTAGAAACTCAGGCCCAATGGGTTATAATTCCAGCCATAATTTAGGTTCTGAGTACTGGCCTGAGATGCAACAGGATGGCCATGCTGAAGAGCAAGGCCTGGCCTTTGATAGCATCAGACCCCCAGCCCTTACAAAGACTATGCCTGGAGAACAAGGCAGACCCTAAGGGACACCCAGCTCTGCTTAACCCTGGTTCTTCTCTGGCCTGAGCAGCGCTGGCATTCGACTTGAAAATGCAGGAACCACCGGGCAGCTCCACCATGCTCTTCCTCCTGAGCCTCATGCATTGCCACCCCGACTCAGAGCAGCTCATTGCCATGTGCTACAACCTGCTCACCATCATCTCCAGCCAGGGTGGGTGTGCAGGCCTTCCTGCCCCTCCTCCTCAGAGGGTTCAGAGCCAGACACTGAGCCTAGGCTGTGGAAGGCTGTTCCCAGGCCTCAACCACAAGGTTCTAGGTGGCTCTGCTCTGGAGCTGCTCACTGTACTTTTCTTCTTCCCTCTCTTTTTTACTTTTTGAAGCAGGGTCTCGCTTTAGCCCAGGCTGACCTGGAACTCACTCTGTGGTCCCAGGCTGACCTGGAACTCAGTGATCCTACCTCTGCCTCTCAAGTGCTGGGATTAAAGGCATGTGCTACCATGCCTGGCTTTCTTTATCCCAGGTCCCACCTTTATGGGCACTGGTTCCTTCCACAGATGTGCACAGGTACCAACATGCCAGGTCTGGCCATGGGCTTCCCACCATCTATTTCTCATAATTTTCTGTCCTTGCTTGCTTGTGAAGCCACCAGTCAGGCTGGGGCTTAAGCAGCTGAGGAGGTTGTGGAGGTGGACTGGGCAGCACCCTTTTCCTCCCAACTATCCATGGGTGGGCAGGAAGCTGGGGATCCAGTGAGTTCACACTGGCCGAATCCCCACACTCCAGATGCACTGATTTCTCACCCACTTGGGGGAGGAAAGGGAGAGGTGTTAGCCTAAACTGTAACAGCCAGGTACCCCAACGGGCAAGGGCACAACTGGTAAGCTAAGAAAGCAGGCTAGGGCCTTTCCTTTGGGCTTCTACAGGGTCACCCACCGAGGAGCTGCAGGAAAAGGGGCTGTTTGAACTTGCTCTGGAGCACCTGGACCAATTCCATGAGGATAGAGACATCTGCCTTGGCATCCTGAGCCTGCTCTGGTCCATCCTAGCGGATGGTGAGACCCGCTAGGAAGGCCTCCATATCCTCTTGTCCTTTAATTTTGAAGGTTTGACCACAGCCTCTGGGGGCTCTTCTGAGGGCCTAGTACACAAGCACAAGGAAACAAAGGTGGGGAAGAGGGCAGCCAGCAGGACCATCCTTTACTCCAGAGGTCAGCTGGAGAATTTGTTGACCTATCTTTGTTTGACTCAGGAGTTCCCAGGCTTGGGTTCCCTGCTCTGTTCTCGGTTCCATCTTGCCTCTGCAATGCCTGGAAGCTGTCTTGCCCAAGGGGAGATGGCTCCAAGTCATAGGAAGTCCAGAAAACCCAAGAGACTCTGCCAATTTCCATAGTGTAAAAGTCCCTGGAGTCTCTCCAGACTCACTGGTAGTGGAAAGCCCCGTCTGCCATGGCACTACCCTTGTCTGCTGTTGTTCTCGGTGGGCTGGGATACATATACAGCAGGCCTCCCTGCTCGTATCTGAAGCCTGAATGGTTCCCATCTTTGTCCCAACCCAGCTGTCATTGTGGACAAAGTTTCCTTGGAGAAGGTCCCAGTCCTGGTCATCCGTGTGCTGATCACCCACTCTGGGGACGTGGAAATGGCCGAGGCTGGCTGTGGAGTACTCTGGTTGCTGTCCTTACTGGGTGAGCAGCCAGGAACCTTGGGACAGGGAGGGTGACCCTGGACACCTAGACAAGTCCCACACTTTACAGACTGCATTCAAGAGCGCTACTTTGAGCCAGTGGTGGCGATATTCCTAGGAAGCATGAGGCTGTGCCTAGACAGAGTACTGCTGGTGAACAATGCATGCCGTGGCCTCTCCAGCCTCGCGAAGGTGTCAGGTGAGTGTGCGACTAGACCACCTATGACCTCAGTCGTGTCTACCAGCTGCTTCCAAACTGAACCATGGGACCGGAAGCACAGTGACCCACATGGGAAGTACTGCTGACTTTTTGCTTCATGCTCTCTTGGAACTGTCCTCTTCGTCTACACCCAGACCAAGTGTGCTGGGCTCCCCCACAAGCCCCAGAACACGAATCTGGCTTGTTCTGAGGCTCATGCCCAGGACACAGTCAGCAGCTGAGAGTGGTGAGATTGAAGAACAGTAATGATTTAAGTAATGACCTTGCTTTGAGGAGCAACAGTTCTACCCATGCTAGTCTACTGGGCTGCCCAAGACATTGGGGCTTCCTGCGAGCATTTGGGCTAGGCTCTTCCCATTCAGAGCCAGGCCTGAGCCCAAAAATGTTACATTTCCCTTGGGCATGGAGCCTGACCCTTGCAAGGTCCAGGGATAGCTGCCTGTGTGGCCCTATCCACAGGCTAAGAGCCTACCCAGTCAGGATCCAGGACCTTGCTGCCTTTCCCAACACGTTCCACAGAGCAAGGAGGGTCCAGATCTAAGATCACTGGCCCAAGCACTGATTTCTTTCAGCAACCTTGTTACCACTTTTACTTGATCCCCCAGGGACAATGTGCACAGAGAGATGACATACTGGCCTAAGGCCAATTGCAAAGGGACTCACCAAGTGGGAACCCAGACTTACCTGCCTTTTTGCCCCCCAGAGCTGGTAGCCTTCCAGGTAGCAGTGTTGGAAGAAGGCCGCAGTGGCCTCCACCTCCTCCAGGAGATCTACAAGAATTATAAGGATGACCCCGAGGTGGTGGAGAACCTTTGCATGCTGCTGGCCCACATGGCCTCCTACAGTGAGGACCCCTATCTTGTGCCCCCTCCCTGGAAGCCAAGGGTCAGAGCCCTGCTCCCTACCCTCACTAGGTGGGAAGGGAAGCAGTCTTAGAGCCTCTGTAACTTACTATTCACTGACCCGTGCCAAGCCTAAGTGGCACCTAGACCCACCTTGTCCTGCTGTGGGAAGGGCTCCTGTGTCTCATGGCCTTCCCTGCTCCACAGAGGAGATCCTGCCAGAGCTGGAGTCTGGTGGCATTAGGGCCCTGGTCCAGGAGATTCAGGAGCGCTTCACCTCCAGCCTGGTAAGTAACTGTGGCATCTCCAGCAGGCCAGGCTGGAGCTTCTGCCCCAGGGCCAGGCCACAGATGCTTGTGTGCTCCTGCCCCTGGGCTTCTTTTATCCCTGTGCATGCTTCAAACTCAACTCTATGGTCCTGTCCATAGAGCACTGTCAGACCATGCTTTCCTCTTCCAGGAGCTGATTTCTTATGCAAAAGTGGTACTTCAGGCCCTGGAGGCAGCTGCACTTTCCAGCCCCCAGGAGTGGAAGGAGCCTGGCCCTGCTACAGGGAAACCAGAGGTCACCCAGTCAACACCCTGAAGGACCTGTCTGCAAACCCGGAAGTGATGTCCCTCCTACCCTGGGACAGGGGAAGTGTCACCAGGAGCAGTATAAGACTCCTTAGTGACTAATAAAGAACCCCTGCTGGCCCCTGGAAAGACTGACCATGCTGGTGTGAGCATAACTGGTCAGGGAAGCACTGGTGCTGTCCCTGCAGACCCCAGCCCACCAGCAGGCCTCCAAACGACGAGAAGCTGAACACCTGCAAGCTCCATTTACCCATTTATTTTTTTGGTGCTGGGGATGGAACCCAGGATCGTGCACACATGGGTGAAGTGTTATACCTAAGCCACACTGCCCTGTGGCTGTTAGGTGCTCTGCAGAGCTGGTCTCTGTTCACCTCCAGTGTGACTGGGCACCCTGGATTGGTCCCCAGGCTAGAGGATCTGCTGGCTGGCCCCAGGAACTCATGCCCTCCTGCTCACATTGCCCCAGATCAGTGTGGGTCATGGACCTCCAAGAGGCCTGTGGCCCTTAGCCTTACATCCTGGATTATGGGGAGGAGCCTAACTCTGGGCCAAATGAGGTACACAGGAGGTAGAATGGACCCCCACCCCCAGGAAAGGGGGGGTCTCCAAGTCCCAACAGCTGTAAGAAAGTCCCCAGAGGCAGCTGCTGTGCTGGCCAGATGTATCAGCAGCTGACTGCAGGCACTGGGCCTGGATCCTTACGTCCAGTAGCACAGCTTATCTGCTCATCCACAAGAGGGGTGGCACTGAGCACTCAGGCCAAATCCCTCAGAGAACCACCTTTCTCTGGTGGTCCACAGACTTCAGGTGTGTCCACCCTTGTTGCCCACCTCCCTCGGCACCTACAACACAACTGAGCTCCTCCCCAGTACATTCCTGCCCAGCCTGCCCTAACACACAGGTGCAGCAGGACCAGGCCCAGAGTAGAGAGAATTCCAGCAGCTTCCACACCACACCCTATAGCCATGGCTCTGAAGTGTTCTCCAAGTTCTGGTTTTGGAGACTTCACTGGCCTCCGTGATCCAGTCCCACGGAGAGGAGAGGAGGGGCAGCAGCAGCAGGGGTGCTAGGCATGCTCACTGCAGTTACTTGGGGTGGTGGATGGAGGGCGCCGGTCTCTAGCGAAGCTCTCCCATTGCCGTTTCACCATGACGTAGAGCCTCATTGCTGCCTGGGCGTCCTGGACCTGAGTGACACACACCAATGCAATATTGGCCATCCAACCAGTGACCACACATGACCAGAAGTCAGTGCTGGTGCTGTAAAGTGGCACGAGTGCTCACTGCACAGGACGGTGAGGGAGAATCTGACCATCCTGCACTCGTTCTTCAGCAGCCCCAGTTCCAGAAGCACAGAAGGAAACCCCGAGAAGTGGAGGTGCGAGCACTGCTGAGTGCCAGGAAACTGAGGCACACAGCGGAGACAGGCCAAGGGGCCCTAAGAGTCCTGGTCTACAGAAGCAGAGCCACAGGAACACAGCCCCAAGCCTCACAGTCCCAAATGACCTGTGCTATGGTCTGGAAGCTCTGGAAGGCTCCCTGCAAGGGCTCAAATGCTGGAGGCTTGGCCATCAGGGTGGCAGTGAGGGAGTGGGTGGTCTTTCAGAGCTGGGGCCTATGGGAGGTCAAAGGGTAAGCCCTAGGAAGACGACACAAGGGAGTATTATAAACAGATCTCAACTAGGGTTTGTCAAGTGAGTATTCCCTTCTCCTTCACCATTGTGGTGCCTCCACCACAAGGCCCTCAGCAGAGCAGAACTTAGAGCTAACAACCCACTTTTCTTCATAAGATTCTGACCTCAGATACAGGAAGTGAACTAGCATAGCCTTTAATTAGACTGGTGAGTTTTGCTCCAAATCACAACAGCAGTTTCTTTGTGTTCAGTACAGATTAAGGAGATGTAAATATTTATCAATATTTCATAAGCCTGCTTTGCCCAGGTTCCTCTTCCCCATGTCATCAAGTGATACATGCCTGGGTTTTAAGGACAGGGACAATCCTCAATCTTGAGATCTGTCACCTAAGTACACACTTACCGAACAGTGCTCTGCCTGCTGGACCCTGATCCCCAGAATCTTCTCAGAAAGTAGTTTCAGAGACGGTCTTCCACTCTGCAGAGGGAGGAGATGGTGCCTAGCACTGGGGTTCTTGGCAGGTTCTGCCCCTGGGCCCAGTAAAGCTGGCTCCCAGCCCATGCAAGTGGCCTGCCGTTTCCCTTTCACTCATCGAGTGTGTGTGCATTTAGGGCTGCAGCCACTAGCTCGTTGTGGCTTATGACACTGCCCATCAGCACATAAGAGGAGTAGGGCTGGCCATGCAGCTCAGTGACTCAGCACTTATTTAACACAAGCAGAGCCTGGGCTCCATTCTGAGCCCTGGGGAAGAAAAGGGGGGCCTGGCATATTACCTTCACCTTCCACCCTTGGCCTCAGCTAGCCTTAAAGGGGCAGCATGCCCTTACCCCAGGTTTACCATGGAGATCAGCAGGCACATAACTTGCCTCACCCTCCTCACCCATTAGTGAAGAGAACTTGTTTTTATAGTACTAGAAATTGAATCCAAGGCTCTGACAAGTACTCTACTGGTGAACTACATGCCCAGTCTTACTTTTTTCAAATACACATATTTAAAAAATTTTATATAATAACAGGTTATACTCTTTTATCCCCTAGCCCCTGCTCCCACTATCCTGGGGACCTTTCAGAGAGGTTATGGTATTTACTCTGGGGTCATGAAGGCCTCAGTCAGTCCCTGTAGGGTAGCAGGGGCAGCCCTACTTTTAAAGATTCCATTAAAAAAGCAAAATAAAAACAAAACTGGACTGGAGTGATGGCTCAGCTATCAAGGGCACTTGCTTGCGAAGATTGATGGTCTGGGTTCAGTTCCCTAGTACCCATATAAAGCCAGATGCACAAAGTGGTACACGTATCTGGAGTTTGATTGCAGTGGCAGGAGGTCCTGAAGCACCTATTCATTCATTCATTCATTCATTCTCTCTCACTCTCTCTCTCCCCTCAAATAAACATTGTTTTTTGGTTTTGTTGTTCTGAGGCAGTCTCACTGTAGCCCAGACTGGTCTGGAAATTGCTTAGATCCTTCCTATCTCAGCCTTCTGAATACCAGGTCTAAAGGCATGTGTGCCACTACACCCAGCTGAGACTCCTTTTCTTGTTGTTTGTTTTGACACAGGTCTCACTCTAGTGCAGGCTGCCCTCACTCAGAGCAATCCTCCTATCTGGCCTCCCCATGCCAGGATAACAGGTATGATCCACCACACACATCTTAAGATTCCTTCTAAAGGTTAAAATGAAAATCAAACTAAGCCCCTTTGGACCACAGGCCAAGAGCAGGTATCAGATATGGATTCTAAGTGTCACATAGTCAGTACCTTAACTCGACTCTTAAAAGGTTTGTATTTCTGTGTGTCCCTGATTTTCCTCTTTGGATGATCAAGAAACAGGACCTAGAAGAAAAAATGACAAGCAATTTTACTTTCAGGTTTTAATAGTGGAACCCCTTTTCAGAACCACATTAGTGAAAATAAAATATTGAAATAAGGAAGTAGGAGAAAAAGTCATCTATTAACTGGAAAACTGGTATATGAGTTGGTTCTGCACATGAGGAAGCTAGAAATGAGACTTCAACGGCTCATCCTGTTACCTCAGTAACCGTCTACACTTACACAGCCTACTCAGGTGACCTACACGAGGAGGGACATCTCACCCTGCTGGTAGTCTCTACATGTGATTCAATACATGAGCGAGCTGGTGATTTTTCCTAATATGTAATTATTAAACCATTTATATTTTGTCTTTTTGGTGGTACAGAACCCAGGGCCTCACACGGAGGAAGCATGCACTATATGAGCCGTACCCCAAACCCAGATGTTGAAGAGCCCCACTCAGAGCACACACGGGAACACAGCAGCAGACCACACCCAGGAAGGACAATGTCCACTGTCTGCCCATGAGGTTCTAATCAGCAGGAGCCTAAAAGGGCACACACTCTTGTACTGGGAGGAGCCCTCTGAGCTCACCCACTTCCTCCACGGAGTTGGTCAGCCTGTGAAGGTGTTGCACATCTCCATCCAATTCCCTGTCTGCTACAGGCAGCTCAAGAGGCAGCAACTGACCTTGCACACTGGAGATGCTCAGGAGTAGTGGGAGGGGACTGGCATCTAGGTGTGCACCTAGGGTATGCTTTTAGATCCAGAGGCTCAACTCTGCCACCCAAAAATCCTTAAAGGGTTGAGATCTGTTTATAACATATGCTATAGGGAGATGACCCAGCAAGGAGGCTGCCTGGCATCAGAAGACCACTGCACCAGACAGTAGCAGAGGTGTCTCTCCTGCCAAGCAGTCTGGGACTCCATTTTCACACTGTACTGCCCAAGCAGGTATAAACGGGACATGGGAGAGACAAGAACCACAGGGCTTTACCAGGGCAGATTCTTGTGCAAAGGACCCCTGGTCATGGGCTGTCTGCAGATGAAAAGGTACCTGTGAGCACCACAGCCAGGACCCCTTCACAGGACAGCCAGCTGCTCTGACATGAAAGCCCTGGTATAGCGAGGGTTCTCAAAGTGAGTGCCTTGAATACAGCCAGAACTCAGGAAGTGGCATATGGCATCATTCCTAGAGGATCCCCAACATAAGGTAGCAATCCAAGAATTAAGGATCCCAGAATGAGGGCTGGAGAGATGGCTCAGAGGTTAGGCACTTGCCCGACAAGCCTAACGACCTGAGTTTGATTTACCAGTTCCCACGTGGCACATGCACCAGGAGTTCACTTGCAGTGGCTGGAGTCCCTGGCAGCTCATCACCCCCTTCTATCCTATCTGCTTGCAAAAAAAAAAAAAAAAAAAAGGATTTTTTTTTTTTAATCCCAAGGGGAAGGAAGATGGCCCAGTGGTTAAGACATTTGCCTGCAAAACCTAACAACTCGGGTTTGATTCCCCAGTACACATGTAAAGCCAGAGATGCACAAAGAGGCGTATGCATCTGGAGGTTGTTTGCAGTGGTTAGAGGCCCTAGTGCAACCATTCATTCTCTCTCTCTAGCCTTCTGCTTGCAAATTAAATTAACAAAACCCAGAATGACACTTCTAGAGGCAGACCACATGAGACTGTACATACAGCTCACAAAAAAGAGCCTGCACCCGAAGTTCCCAAGCGGCCCAAGCCAGGCACCTTTAAATCGTTGTGCAGTGCATGCCCCACCAGAATTCTGCCCTTCAGCATTTCTGCCACTTCCCTCTTCACAACTTCAAATTTTTCTCCTGAAAACCAAACAAAGAAGTGTTTCTTAGCAGGTGAATGAATCACGGAGATTCTCTGAGGAAGCCCTTTCTTCCCTTCCCTTCCCAGCTAAAGTGACAAGCTGAGGGGCAGTAGGAGGGAGCCCAGGACCCGACTATGCGCTTGTGCTTTGCTCTCTCCCACTTCAGGGAGAGTGAGAAAGATGGGCTTTCCTCATTCACAATCACTGCAGTCCACAGACCACCAGTCTGCAAAACCCTGTCGCTGCCCCCAGAGAAGTACAGGAGCTTTTAGGATCTCTGAACCACTCAACCACGTGCTTCCCACTCAGTGCAATAACCAAAATTCAGGAACTGAACTTCAGGACTTCCCAAGTGGAATCAAAATAAGACTGGCTCTCTCCCATGGGTGATGGAACCCTGGGCTCTGAGGCAGCTCTGCTGCTCTCTGAAAGCAGATATCCTTTGGGAATACCCAGTCCCACCCTCTGTCATCCTCTTCAGAAAGGTTCTACTACGTCACTATTCAACTCTGCAGAAAGGATGGACCAGCCTTCTGCATGGAAAAGAAACCACGAGTTGCTGGTCAGCTTAGGACTCTGAGTAGCAGCAGGCTACCTGGCTGGCCAAGAGAAACAAAACAGGCGGTGTGTGGCGAGAATGGACGAACAGAGGAGCACACACAGCGACATCCCTGAGTGCTCTTTCCAGGTGCCAAGCCTCTGCTTTCATTCCACACCACCTGTAGACTCACCTCTTGTCACCTCTTTCAGCCTCTTAAGTACCACGCTTACCCCTGGGAACAAACCTTCCTACAACTGCCCTGTTCTAAATGTCACAACCAGAGGAACTTGTTAAAGGCGTCATTGCTCATACCTTACTAGGGTTTCTCTGTGATCTGTCCCCCACAGCTCCCACCTCGTGGCCTCCTCTTACTTCCTAAAGATTTTTTTGAATCTTTTTGATCCGTTTTGATACCCAGCCACAGGACACAAAGCAATCCCAGAGCATGGCCCGAGTGGTGGACACACAAAGCCATAGGACAGCACTGTTCACTTCTGCTACCCCAGGGGAGACAAGAAGAGCCAAGATTCCTACAGTGCTGAGTGTTCCAAATAGAAAAGGAGGGACAAGCAAGAGCAATGAGTCCAGTTACTATCCCCTACCATGGTATCATACCCTGCTTGAGGTTCTCGGGCCGTATCCCACTGACGGCTGTCCTGTAGTCTGTCACGGGCTCAGTTGGCTTGACGTACTTGTCATAAACACACTTCCCATACTGGTTCACGATGGACACACGGGCTGCGATGCTCTCCTCCCCCTTGGGGCCCACGCCCACCATCTCACAATCCAGGGCCAAGGCTTTCGTCAGCCTGAGGGGAACCAAAGGCCCAGTGTAATAAGTACCATGGGCCAGGACTCCAGATCAGACCTAAGGGATCCATAGGCCGAACCCTGTCACCACTGCACACTCACAAGGCATACTGGGTTGTCATGGTTTGGTTGGTGCTTGCTCACTCAATTGCAAGAAACAGGGATCCTCCTCCCCTAAGAGCCCCCAGCCCTGGAAGGTAGGACATTCCCAGTGGCTATGGCCCAAGCCCAGCTTACCCATCAAAAGCCTGCTCCTTCACCAAGGAGATGCTGTTCTCACTCTGCCCCAGTTGTTTCCGTGCCAGCTTTGCTGCCTCTGGGCCCATGGCAGCCTCAATATCTAAGGGGTCGACATCATCAAACCAGATGTCTTTCCTACAAGGCAAAGATGAGAGCACATAGCCATCACAAGGCTCGGGTGGTACTCAGCAGGGCAGACCTGTTGCTCAATGATGAGTGAGACATGAGGCACGACACCAAGAGAGCCACAGAGACCACTTTCCTTGCACACTTGGACCAGCAGACCCTGCTGTTCAATCATCTAGGTACTTTCATTATTGTTCTTTTAAATTAGCAAATACGAGGCTGGAGAGACGACTCAGTGGTTAAGAGTGCTTTCTTGCAAAGCTTGAGAAACTGGGTTTGATTCCAAATACCCATGTAAAACCAAATGCATGAATATGGAGTTCATTTGCAGAGGTAGGAAGCCCTGGTGTGCCCATACCTCTGTCTCCCTCTCTCAATTAAACACACACACACACACACACACACAAAAAAAAAAAAAAAAAAAATATCAAATATGACTATTACCCAAGATTTAAGAACTACAGATAAACACTAAGAATGTAAAACAGGGGGCCAGGTATGGTGGTGTACTCCTTTAATCCTAGCACTCAGTAGGCAGGAGGAGGAGGATTGCCATGAGTTCAAGGCTACCCTGAGACTACATAATGAAATTCCAGGTCAGCCTGGGTTAGAGTGAGACCCTACCTCAGAAAACAAACAACAACAAAAGAATGTAAAACAGAAACATGTAACCTTATCTCCAGTAGAATGACTGCTAACATTTTCTAACTACATAAGTAGTGGCTTCAGTATCACAAGTACAAGGACTACAAAGTGGACAGAGCCCTGTGCTACCAATGAACTCCAGCTCTCAGGCTTGGCTTCAACGTCACCCACAAAAAAACGTGCATCCTGACCCCACTGGATAGTCTTGCTGCATGTTCCTATCTCCTCCTGTCTCCCTGGGTGTACAGTGACCACACTGTAGACAAGGTGTGTCTGTCTTCTCCACTTACATCAGCCTCACCATGGAAGGAGCGGCCTTGTTGCCTACACAACACAACACAGAGGAGCTGCCTCTCTTCTCCCTTTTGTACTGAAAACACAGGCACCAGAAGCCAGCTTCTTATAAACATGTCACCTCTAGGTGAGTGGCTCTTTAAGAGGTCACCAGATACTAAGCTAAGCATGCTACACCTTGGCCTTCCCAACACCACGCTGAGGCAGAGAGCTGGTGAGAAGCAGGAATGAGTTTCACATGTGGGCCTGCTGGCTCCAGCATTCATTAATTCATTCATGCATGCAAGTCAACAAAATTTGCCGGCTCTTATCAAGTGCTACTCTCTAAGCTGGAGCCCAAAGACACAGCAGTGACTGTGAAACAGTGTGTCTTCCTTATTTCCCACACTCTAGGGGAAACAAGAAGAAGCAAGTAAAGAAGCAAATACCTCAGGGTCAAGTGAGGGAGACAGC
>PVHP010046323.1:0-13333 GCA_004024765.1 Zapus hudsonius | reverse complement strand
TTAAAAACTTAATAACTATGCAAAATTTAAACTCAGCCACTACAACTCAGGGAAATTTATAGAAGAAGGGGTGGAAAGAATGTATGAGTCTTGGGAAAGGGAGAATATCTAATGCATAAAAGAGAATGTTATCCTGGTTTGGTTTTCCCTAATAACTTATGATACTGAGCATATTGTCTTGTTTATACATATATATATATACATACATACATATATATAATTTTAAGCCAATAAAAACATTTTAAAAGTCTCCATAAGTGCTGGGGAGATGGCTCAGAGGTTAAAGGTGCTTGCTTGCAGAGCTTGCTGGCAGGGTTCAATTCCCCAGCCATTCATGTAAAGTCATATGCAAAAAGTATCATAAGCATCTGACATTCCATTTTCAGTGACAAGAGACCCTAGCACACACCTACACACACACAAACACACACACATGCGTGCGGACACACACGCGTGCATGCGTGCACACACACACACACAAATAAAACTTTAAAGATCTGCTCAAATTCTGCTCCCGTTTCTAACAAAAATAAAAAGACCTCATACTAAAATAGAAAACACCCTACAGTTGACAAAGTACATCTGCCATAAACTCAGCACAAACAATGGTACTTCCAATGCAGCATTACAGACATTTCCAGCAACGCCAGGACAAGCATCGGCTAAGTGACCACTGTGTTACACGAGAAGCCACAACAGGGCTGAGTGTTTTAAATGGAATTGCTGAATCAAAGAGCATGTGATCTTGACAGATACCCTGCTTTCTTCTCAGAATAGTGCTATGCGAAATCTGCCTTCAAAATTATGCTACGCTATCCATGGTTCCCTACCACAAAGACTGATCCAGATGGCCCACGGAGGATATCCAGCTGACTGGAGATGGGGAAGGGGGGCAATGGGGAATTGGGGATAACAACTCATTGTTGGCCCACTAAACAATGTAACTCATTATGGACAATAAAAATATTATGACTGCATGAACACTGTTCACTTCTGCTCCAACACGTGTGTCATAGTTACATTTATTTCCTCCCGTGAATTTTTGTTTTTAACAAAAATTATCTGTAGTTTAACATGCATCCATGTAATGCTCCTTAAACATATACAAGCTCAGTGAAATGTACAATGCCATGCAAAGACTTTTCTAAATAGTGAAATCTGTCAGAAAAAAAAATCACACAATCCTCCAAAGGGGTCAGGTGTGAGAGATAACTTGGATTACAGAGTGAGAGGAAGATATTGGGATATGAAGAGGATGTCTTGGGATAACTTTCCATGGGATAAGACTCCTTTGAACAAGTGAGTTTATTATATCACAAAAGAACCAGAATACATGTGGGAAGGGGTGAGGCAACCAGCAGTTCTGCAGCTCAGCCTCTGGCTTACTGCACTGGGCGATAGATGTATAAATCATGCAGGTCAGGGGAGAGTGAGTCATCGGGAATGAGCAGTAGGTTGCTTAAGATGAAAGGCATCCATAAATCCAAGGCTTCAACATCTGCCATCTATGATTAAAAATTGACTGGAGGTATCAGACTTCTCTCCTTCTTCTGAGCAGCCACCTAGAGGCACCAGGGAAAGCCAAGGTCCTGGGGTCAACAGTTGAAGCTGGCAAGTCATGAGGCATGGAGCCTAAGAGAGTCCAAAGAAAAACTCGTTTGGGGGGGCTCAGAGGAGAGTCTGGACAGAAAGAATTATGGATTTTGGCAGCGAGAAATGAAATGTGGTTTCTTCTAGGGGTGTCTTCTTCTTTATCTGGACCTCTCCAGGATCACAGTTGGAAGGGAGAATGAAGAAAAACAGGTCTATCTCATCTATCCAAGGTTTCAGGACTGAGGAAGTAAAGGTTTACAGACAACAAAGAACCTCCTCAAATTTTCATAATGGAAATGAGAATTTTTCATTACTCACAAGTAATCCTGCCCCACTGGTGTCTTGCCAGATCTGGCCTCCATGTCCCAGTCTAGGACCCTTCAGTGAACATGAATGACTAGAGTAGATTTCGAAGCTGCTTCTTGATCACCTAAGATGTTGATCATGTTCTCATGTGACCTTTGGGGACAAGCTATAAATAATCAACTGAAAATAGGTTCAAAAATGATCCCTGGGCTGGAAAGATTTCTCAGTGGTTAAAGCTCTTACCTGCAAAACCTAATGACCTTGGTTTGATTCTCCAGTACCCCATGTAAAACAGATGTATCTGGTGTTCCTTTGCAGTGGCAGGAGGCCCTGGTGTGCCCATTCTCTATCTCTCTCTCTCTCTCTATCTCTATCTCTATCTCTCTCTCCCTCCCCTCTTTCTCCTCTGTGTGTTCACTTCTGCTCCAACAAGTGTGTCGTAGTTACATTTATTTTCTCCCGTGAATTTTTGTTTTCTCTGTGTGTGTCACTCTCTTCTCTCTTGCTCTCTCTGTACAAATAAATAAATAAAAATATTTTTTAAAAAGTGTTTTCTGCTTGAGCTTGAGATTGAACAAGAGAATCTGTCCTAAAGAATAAGTTGAAGAATGATTGAGGAAGACATTGGGCATGGTGTGCCTTTGGCCTCCATTTGCCTGCAGGCACCTGTGCGCGCGTGCACACGCTTGTGTGTGCGCGCGCACACACACACACACAGAGTGATCTCTGCCCTTAGGAAGCTTCCTGTCTTCTGATACTTCATCTGCCAGCTTCCATTCATCAGGAATGAGTGCCAAGCTGGGATTTAAGGCAAGCCGATCTTGAAGTGCCCTGTGTTTTTATAGGTCTTAGTTCTTTACTTAAAGAAAGTTTTGTTGAGCTGTGTTTTACTCCTCTCTAGGCATTTTGTCTCCCTGGGTGTGATCATAAGTAACTTCAAAGAAGAGAGTTTACAGTACATTTACAGTACATCTATTTTAACCCCCCCCACTCACCCACTCTCTGGGCCCCACACAGCACCAGTGACTCTTCAGGGCTGAGTGAACAAATGACTCAACAGCACCGCTTCTCAGCTGATTCATCTAGGGTGTCCCTCCGGACAGTTTGCTTCTCAGAGTTGGAGTCATGAGGACCCCAGGCACCTGACTTGATCCTCACTTCTTGTGTTTTTAGAGCCATACAACCCTATCAACTTGTCCTGCGAATTATTTTCCATTGATAACTAGAATTTGTCCAGAAAATAAATTTATCCTTTATTTGTTGATAGCCTTTGGTCTACCTGCCATCAACTAAGCACCTAAGGGTTTTATTTAACCCCCATGCAATCTCACAGCCATTTTACAGATGGAAAGAGCAGGGTGGCCTGTCACTTCCCTAGAATCTCACCAACAGTAAGCAAGACATGCTGCAGGTCTGCCGAGAGGGCACATCCAAGCCCTTGACTCCATGCATTCAGGACACAAGACTTTCCTCCTTTTGCCCTCAGATCCACTCTGCTCGTCCATTGGTCGTCTATATCTCTCTCTCCACCAATGGTACAATGTTCCTGACAATTACAGAAATGGCTTCTGACAGCTACACCATCACTTGGAGGCATCTAATAAGCTGACTTCCCACTCTCCTACCAAGCCGACTGCTCATTCACTGCTGTTCACATCCCCTCGCCCGACACCATTCCCTTCTAGTCACCAAACTGCTCTGTCAGCAGCTCTTGACAGCTCCGTGGAGGGCCCAGCACTGCCTCTTCTCTTTGATTCCTAGGCATTTATTATTTACTTTGGCTCTAAGTCATATGAAGATTACAAAAGCAGATCTCTTTCTGATTATTTCTGAAAAAAATACTGTATGTTTTTAGCAAGAATGAGGGGAGAGGCAGCCTCATCACTGTGAGAAGTAATTTCCATCTATGCTGTCATGAAGTCAGAAGGGTGAGACATTCATTGCTTACACATTCAAATCTGACCTCGCTTACTGGGCAAATGGAAGGAAAAGTAATTAGTTTCTTTAATGGCTCCAAAATACACCAAAAAAGGAGATGAGGGTGGGCAGTGGTGATTGTTCAAATCAGCAGGTTTGGGAGTTTAATTTCTTTGTATTCATTAAGCTTCAAGATCTCCCTGACATGCTTTATTATAATACAGTGGCCCAGCTGGAAGAGCACTATTATCGAGTTATGAGAATGATAAATTAGTAGGACAAAGGTTATTTGTTTCTTGAGCTGCTGTTTGAAAATTCCAGGCATAGATTTCTCGATCAGAGGGCAGAAAGGTGAAGTTATTTGTTTTCCCATAAGACAGTACTAAGAAGAGAAATTGGAATGTTTTCCCCAAACCATTCTGGCAATGTCACTCAGCAGGTAAGCCTCTCTCCCAGCCTCAACCCCACCCCCACCCCTTGATAAGATTGATGACAATGGTAAGAGAGCTTGCCCAAGAGCTAAGTTCCCTAACATCAGGATTTCTGGAAGCTATTCATGAAAGGGGAATGTGGGAAGTCCCTTTGCCCATATTTTACTTCATCTTTAAGGTAGACAACACAGTGAGATTGGAAGAACAAATCTGAGCTTGTGTGGTGGTTTGAATGTGAAATGTAACCCCATAGCTTCATGTGTTTGTGATTAAGACTCATACTCAATCCCCTGCTTGTGGAGTCAATAGGAGGTGGAGCTTTGCTGGAGGAGAGGTGTCACGGGGAAGAGGGCCTCAAGGTTTATCAATCCAGCCCTACTCTTCCGATATGATAAGGTGTGACACCCGGCCTCTGCTCAACTCCATCATGATGAAGTTTCCCCTGGAATTTGTAAGCCCGAAATAAACCCCTTCTTCCCATAAGCTGCTTCTGGTTGGGTGTTTTGTCCCAGCAGTGAGAAGATAACTGTAACAGCCCGGGTCCCATGTGCACCCTGCCATCTTTTGCTATGCTGTATTGACTTAGTATTTCTGGATTCTCTCTCCTATTAACTAGGAATAAGAATATCCTACAATCTTGTCATCCTGTACATTTCTGCATGTAGCATGTTTATGCATCTATATGTGTATAGCCAATCCGCAGTTGATACACGGTGATCCAGAATTTTTCACTGGATTTCGGTGCATCCTAGCTTTCTTATCTTACCTAAATTGAGTTTATGGATAACATTTATCCATATCCACCAAAACAATACACCAGAAAGCCACACCCATTTCACTAAATTTCCTATGGGGTGAAGAAAGATTCTACACAGAAAACTAAACAGCACAGTTGTGGAATGTCCCATTGGATATTTCTAAGAAGGCTCTGTAGTGCAGGGGCAATGGGTTGGCACTAAAGACACTTGCTTACTAAGCCTGCCAGTCAAGGTTTAGTTTCCCAGTATTTACATAAAGCCAGGGGCACAAGGTGGCACATATGTCTTGAGTTCGTTGGCAGTTATAAGAGGCCCTGGAGTGTCTGTTTCTTTCTTTATTTCCCCCCCTCCATTACCCTTCCTCTCTCTGTCTGTCTCTGTCTTTCCTTACAAATAATAAACAAATTAAGTGAAAAGACAGGCTCTGCACATCATTCATAGTCTGCTTGTGTGTGCCACTTGAAAATGTGAGATGTTCGCCTCCCACACTTGCCTCTGTTCTCACCCCAAATTTCCCTTCCTGATTGCAGTGATCTCATGGCCTCTCCACTTTAGAAGGGAACTTCTAAAGGCACTTTTATTTTCTAATACCATTGGCACTGGACTTCACTTTCTCATTCCACTGATAAAAATATGCTGATTGATTCAGGGAGACCCTCTCTGTGATTCCCTCATGTCCTTTGGGTGTCCTGTCTCCACCCAATGGTTCATCTCAATAGTCTTACAATAAGACACACACCTTCTTAATGGATAACACCTGTGACATTGGAAGCTACTAAGGAGCACATATTTCAGGACTGTGTGTAGAAACGCAGGCATTGCACACAGGACTGAGCTAGCTCTCTGGTGTGGACAGAATGTCCTCAAATAAGGATGAGCTATTCTGAGAGCAACTTCCCAGGCACCACTGATCTCTTGGAAGAAATGGCCCCAGGCTTTCAGCACAGTCAGCATTTGGGGAACCAATGTCAAGATAAGACAAATCATCATCAGAACCAACTAAAATCTGAGAATTCCCTCAGTTTCCAAGGAAGCTTGGCTGCTGGTATGTGGATAAACCCCACAGACAGAATATATTAGAAATTAAAAATTCAGTATTTCTCATTTTTGTAAGAAGACTGTTTTCACTTGCAAAAAGCCCTTCTGTTGTATCCAGAAGATAGCACTCATGGGTCAAAACAAACAAAGAGACAGACAGACAGACAGACAATCAATGTGTGAAAGTAGGAAGGACATCTAATTAGAAAGGTTATAGTGGGAGGGGGAGAAAAACAGGAAAGTTAATTGGGGCTGTGTGGTCAAAATGCATTGAATATATGAATGTGAAAGTATCAGAAATAAAATGAATAAATAATTTTTAAAAACTTGTTATATCACATTCCATCTTAATCTCACAGCAATTTTATGAATTATGTATGATTCAGTATTGCCCTTTTTATTGATGAAGGAGGTTTAGTGCTTCACTAGAAGACATACTGTGTAAGATGTCCAAATCTTTGGTTCTTCCCATGGCACTAGTATTTACATTGCCTCTAGAATATTCTATAATGAATTGGCACAAGCTGGGAATCTGCTGATTGTCTCAGATGGCTGGCTGGGTCCTCTTCTGGGGTCTCACAAGGCCAATTTCAAGGTGTCAGCAGATCTCTGCTCTTTTATTACACTCCTTCATTTGGTTGGAAGAACTCACTTCTATGCAGTTGAAGAACTGAAGTCCCAGGCGTTTGCTGCCTATCAACTGAGAGCAGAACCCTTGGCTTTTGAGCATGGTTCATTCCTTCTCAAATGCTCCATTCTGTCTTAAGACCAGTGAGTATAGTGGTAACTTTGTCTGACAAATTTCTCAGAAGTTTTCTGCTTCTTAAAGGTATCCTCTGATTAACTCAGACCCTCCTGAATGAACTGTTTATCATCTATCTATCTATCTATCTATCTATCTATCTATCTATCTATCTATCATCTATCATTTATTTATCAGGAGTGCATTCATGTGTGTGTGTGTGTGTGTGTGTGTGTGTGTGTGTGTGTGTGTGTGTGTGTTTGTGAGTGCAGACCCTCATGTATCACAGTGCGTATGAGGAACTCAGATGACATTCAGATTTTGATTCTCACCTTCCATCATGTTTGAGATAACATCTCTTCTATACCACTGTATTCTCAAGGATGGTTGCCTGAAAACTCTCATGAATTCTCCTGTTTCTTGTCATGGGTGTGCTGCGATTACAGATATTTATATGCTACTATGTTCAGTTCTATGTGGGTTCTGGAGAAGTTACTCAAACTTGCACAGCAAGGGCTTTTTCCACTGAGCCATCTCTCCAGCCCAAATCTCCATATTTTCAGGTCAACTGAGAAGGGACTTTAACTCTACACACAAACTCCTTGTAATTATCTTCATGTTTCTAGGACAAAACACCTAATCCAAAGTAGTTTACAGGAGGGGGTGTTTATTTTGGCTTACAGTCTCAAGAGGAAGCTTCATGGTGACAGGGAAAGCACGACATGAACACAGGATGGACATCATCTCTGCCATAGCCAGGTGGACAACAGCAGCCAGAGAGTGAGCTGAGCTCTGGTAATGGGGAGCTGATTATAACACCTTAAAGCCCACCCCCAACAGCATACCTCCTCCAGCCAGGATCCACCTCCCATACTCCCATCATCTGGGGACCAAGCATCCAAAAAGCATGAGTTTATGGGGGACATCTGATTCAGACCACCACACCCCTTCACAAAAATACCTAGATAGGTGTCTGAACAGCCAGGAAGCAGCTAGTTGATTTTGAGGGGTGGAGGAAGGCACAAATAAAATGAACTGAAGAGCTTCATTTTAAAATCACTACAATACTAGTGATAGTGCCAATTTGAATCCATGGCCTTGTTCCTAGAGATTTTGCACCCCCCAGCCCTACATCCCCTGCACCTTGGGCAGATCCAAGCATCTCTATGCTTAGACTCCTCTCTGCCTGAGACTACTACTACCTACTGAGACTGATATTGATGGTCCTGGGACCATATTTTGAGAGGCACTGTCCCATGCTTAGCTATACAGATGACAATCACTTAAACATGTATATGTCCCTGGTCTCTTCTCATCACAAACACAGTTTAAGCTTATTATTAATTCCATTTTATCCCAGAGAAATTAAATAACTTGTGTACTTTCACACAGCTAGTAAGTGGCAGATTTAGGATTTAAGTTGAGTCTGTGGATTCAAAACCCCCAACCCTAACCCTGTGTTGTAATGTAAGTTAGATCATTAATTCATTGAATGCCAAGACCTGAACAAAGCAGAGGCCGGTGGCCAAGCTCAGCAGACCATTTTCTGTGTCCTGGCATCTAGTGTAGATATTATGAAGAAGTATACCGGGGTGAAAGGAAGGAAGAGAGCCTAATCAAACACTTCTAGATGTTGTGGCTTTGATGTAAAATGCCCCCCATAAGCTCATGTGCTTGAACACTTGGTCCCAAGCTGTTAGTACTGTCTGGAAAGGTTGTGGAACCTTTGGGAGCCTTGCTGGAGGAAGTGTGTCACTGGAGGCAGGCCTTGAGGTTTTATAGTCTAACTCAAACTAGTTGGCCTTGTTATTCTCTCTCTACTCTCCAATCGCCAAGGCAACGTGATGCCAACTTTCTGCTCCCTCCTGCTATGCCTTCCCTGCCAAGATGGATTCCATCATCCAGAACCAAAAGCCAAATTAAACCCTTTTCCTTCTATAAGCTGCATCTGCTTGGATATTTTGTGCCATCAATGAAAAAGTAACTGATACACTAGGCCATTTCAGATCTGTCGCCTGTCCATCTTTGAACAAAGCTTCCGAAGGTTACTGTCATCAGCTCTGATGGTTGATTTCTTTTACTTCTGCTCATGATCACTGTATTAGTTCCTTTTCTGATGGCGACGATAGAACATCTGACAAATCCTGGCAGAAAAAGCCTGGTTGCAGGAGCGAGGTGACCATGACTGGTCACATTCCTTCAGCAGCCAGAAAGCAGGAAAGAGAATGTGAGCGATCACTTGCTTTTTCCTTTTCTCTTTTTAGTCATTTCATGTCTGGCCCATAGCATGATGCCACACACATTCAGGATGGATCTGGTCACTTAAACCTCTTCAGAAACTCCTGCAAAGGCACACCAAGGGGTGCATCTCATACAGGATTCTAAATGTGTCAACAATGAAGAGTAGTCACCACAGTCAGATAGGAGTTGACCCTAGAGGACCATGTGATAGAAAAGCCTCTTTCTAAAGAAGCCAGGTTTCCTAGAGTCAAGGGTTCCTCAGGACTGTCTGTAAGTTTCAGAGGTGGCCACTCATGAGATACAGTCTAGAACCTGAGCTGAAGAACTAGCCTCTTCTCTGAAAACCAGGAAGGGATATGACATGTCAATGCGACCATTGTGTACCTACCTCCCAGATTCACATAGACCCAGCTGCACCTGTACTGAAGAGAATCATCACTCCTCTCACCATGATACAGAGTAGAAGAGGGGCCAGGCCTTGGGGCCTCTATTCCAGCAAAGCTATGATCTCTGTATCACTATGGGATGAGCACTTCCAATTTCCTTGGTTATAACACCAAGGGTTTGAAAACCTTCAGCCATCCTGCTTCAGTGAGTGAACTCGAAAATACTGGTCATGGGCAGAAGCACCCTGCAAGCATGAATAAATATTTAGTCTAAAACCATAGCTTGTTGCTGGTAAATCCCAGTGCAGGAAATGGGTTATACTCCACAGTGAGCTGTTGGTCACAGAGATTCACAAGGCCTCCAACACAATGCAGGCCATTGCCAAAGTACTTGGCTACCCACAAGAACTAAATGGCAAGACCTTATTGCTGAAGACACCACAGACTAGAGTCATAGGACATTGAG
The DNA here is from genome assembly GCA_004024765.1 of Zapus hudsonius. Classification (NCBI taxonomy): domain Eukaryota; kingdom Metazoa; phylum Chordata; class Mammalia; order Rodentia; family Dipodidae; genus Zapus; species Zapus hudsonius. The sequence goes on along the minus strand of PVHP010046323.1, from coordinate 3,455 downwards.
AGATCACATTGGAATGGAGACAGAAGCCAGCTCCTGCTGACTAGCTGTCATAGTGCTGGAAAACACTGCGTGAGCTACTGGAGAATAATGTTCACCAACAGAGTGAACCAGCAGGAGAGCCTGAAAGCTATAAAACCAACCAGATAGACATCAACAGTGGCACATGGGTTACGGGGTAATCAACTGATCTCTGATTGGATTTGAAGCCCACTCAGTGGGAGGAAATCCATACTTGTTACAGAGAACCAAGTCAGAAGACTGTGGCCTGGAAGGTCATAGAACTTAGAGGGATGCTTCCACTGCTCTTTGGCTAAAATGATAAGTTATCACCATCAAAAGTCTTTTCTGGCTAGAGATGACTCAGAAGTTTAGGCACTTGCTTGAAAGCCCTGACAGCCAGCCAAGGTTTAATTCCCTAGCACCCATGTAAAGTCAAGTGTGCAAAGTGACAGATACATCTGGAGTTTTTTGCAGTGACAATAGGCCCTGGCACATCTCTCTCTCTCTCTCTCTCTCTCTCTCTCTCTCTCTCTCTCTCTCTCTCTCTCTCTCTTTCTCTCTCTCTCTCTCCTTGCAAAAACAACAAATAAAATTAGAAAAAAAATAGGTTTTTAGAAAAGTTTTCTAAATGTCTGTGTTGATTCCCTTTCATCCATGCTGCTCTCACTCTTGGCAAAAGAATCTGCCTTTTAAAAATGGCCTTGACTGCCAGGAGAACCAAGACCCATCAGTACAACAAGAAAAGAAAGATGATGGTCTAGCATGAGACAAGTCATCTCTATCATACTTAACAGAGTCCAAGACACGTCACAGAGGATGTGGAGGATTCAATATGAGTGCTGCTCTCCCTGTGACTAGAACCTCCTTCAAGGAGATGGTGGTCGACACTGAGGAGACTCAAAGCTCATCAAGTAAAAAAACAGAGGCTGCTGAGAGCCCAGCACTAAAGGAGACCTGCAACACACCTTGCAAGACTCATCGAACATTGTGGAGAGGAGGTGGAAAGAATATAAGAGTCTCAGGTTGGAAAGGTATGCTCTGAGGCATCGTCACCCCTCTCCCACCAAGATTGGTGCATCCATGACCCCACAGTGATTACAGGTGACCCCACTAAGGAAGGCCCTCGGTTGAATGGAAACAGAGGAGAGAGGGCATGAGTATATAACTCAATGAGAATATGACCAATATGAAGTCCATTCATATGATAAAGTTCTCAATAAAAACTTAAAAAGAAGAGGTAGTTTTGCTAAACTCCTTGCTTATTTAAACAATATTATATTTAGAATCCAGAAGATCTAAATTTACACCACCAACAAAAGCAAAAAAAAATTAGTGATTGGGACAGATTCCCATCTGAAACCAAAAATTGCCTCAAACAGTGCACAAAGATAACCAGTCTTGGGTTGACCTCAACACCCCACTCTCCAAAGTCCCTCTGGGAACACCACACCTCCACATTACATGTGGTCCTCAGAATGTTTTGCTTAGTTACTGATATTAAAAAAAAAAATCCTGAACAGTTTTATATCCATCACGATGTGATAAATGACCATCTATATTACATGATCTCTGTAGGGACTCATCTTTAAAGAGACAAGGGCTAAATAGTAATTATAAAGGAATCACAAGCAGTATTTATATCTCCTGAAGAAGGCGAAAGGAGGTCTACTTCATAAGCCACGGGAACTCTTTTGAAAGCCCTGTCTTTTACTCTCTAATTCTTTCACATCCCACAGCTACTCGAAAGCCCTTCATAGTCAACCCTAAGAACTCTCCCCAGAGTCCTGGCTAAGTGACTTCTCTCTCAAGCTTCCCTCTATCTGTTATGATAGACGGGGGTGTCTGCAAGCAAAACCTTTTAGTGGTTTTTTTTGTAAAGGGGTTGTTTCTTAGCAATATGGCTGACTAGAGGCTCCAGGTGTGTACTTCCTCTCACAGCCTAGGACTAAAAAAGGACAAAAGCATCAGCTATTTTATAGGCGTATTTATGGCAGAGTGTTGAAGTGTGATGGGTTGAAGAGCCAACAGAGCAGAGTATAGATGCATGATGACCTTATATCTAGATAAACAGCATCTACCATTCCTCCTCTCCACATTAGCCTTCAGCCAAAACAGACTTCTCATGACAAGGGAAGGTAAACAGGGGTCCTCAGAAGTGTCCACAGACACATGCATTTACTGCTGGACATAGATGTGGCTCTCGCTGGCCCTGAACTAAGTTTAAAGGGTTGCCAGGTGACCACCTTGCTGCAGAGAAAGAGACAGCCAGGTGGAACCCTCCCCAAACCCAGTCTCCTGCTACAAGGAGCTACCTAGAGACCCTGCCTACCCAGCATTCTGTGAAGCAGCCTGGTCCCAGCCACCTGCAATCCCTGGAATCCAGCCCTATGATCAGCCAGGGTGCTCACCTATGTAGACTCCCAGCACCCAGGAGGCACCTTTGTGGTGATTATATCCTGCATATCCACTAATCCTGTGGCTCTCTCAGCCTGCTTGAGTATGGGATCCAGGCAGATGGTCCCACTTACTCACCCTTCACACTAGGAAGCCACATTCACATCTGCTACTCGGTTGGGTTCTTATAACTTCCATAAGAAATTACACTGACAAAGATGCTAATCCACAATGAAATGGAAGATACCAAGGCTTATTTGAAGGAGCTAGCAATTCATCCAGGCTTAGTTAATAAGTGGCTAAAGGGATAACGATCTCATAGCTTTAAAATTGAGGCTGTAAGTCATAAATTCACTAAAAGATGTCACAAATTATTGTTTCCAATGTCCTTATTTTCTTACAAGGGTCATTCAGCTACCTGAAGAAATATAAGAATTATATTCATACCTTTGGACTTCTTGTCTAGAACTCTTTCCAGTCAACCAAATTTATGAAAAATTAATATCTTTCAGGAAAGAATATCTCGTTAACACTTCATCTTTTGGATAAATCCTATGACATTAGAAAACATAGTTACCAAGAAAACATATTTTTGTATAATAATGTTTGTGGTTTATGTTGATTAAAAATAGGCCAATAAGGGCTGGAGAGATGGCTCAGCGTTTAAGGCATTTGCCTATAAAATAGAAGGACCTGAGTTTGATTCCCCAGTACCCATGTAAAGCCAGATGCACAAGATGGCCATGCCTCTGGAGTTTGTTGGCAGTGGCTGTAGACCTTGGCATGTCCTCTCTCCTTTCTCTCTCTCTTTCTCTCTCTCTTCTCTCTCTGTCTCAAATAGGTAATTAAAAAAAAAAAAAGAAAGATTTCGTCTCAGACCTGGGGAGGGTGTTCAAGAGCCTTGACAGAATTCTGTCTTGTTTTTGGAACCTCATGGATCACTTTGGTCAACAGCTCAGTGAGGGAAGGGACCGGTGACTGGAACCCGGGGCTTTCAGACTGCTTAATTATTCACCGATTTAAACATTCTCCCCTGCTACTCATGACCCCTCTTGCCAGTT